>WNWK01007163.1:0-96991 GCA_009830355.1 Cherax destructor | reverse complement strand
GGGGTGACTGAGGAAAGGGCGACCACAGGGGAAGCCGCGAAAGTTGGGCCCCCAGAAGTGGGGGACGTTTAGCAATCCCGGAAATAGGAAATCAGAATGTCCCTTTTAAAGGCATATGGGGAAACTTTTAGTCGTTTCAAGTTCCACAGGGAAGTGACCCGATGGGCCTTAAACATACCACGGAAAAGGTCCTCTGAGTTCATGAACCCACACCCCACCCAAACAAACACAGAATTTGGGCCCGGAGGTGGGAAAATTACACATGTTAATTGAAGATTTACTCCCCTAGGAAGGTCTAGGAAAAGTTTTTCCCCTTAAATAACTAATAGTGGGACTATGTAGGCAACTTTATATATTAAAAATTTAGTTCTAGCACCTTAACATAGGGTAGATTTAAGCCTCAATAGGAAACATTAGGTTATGTTAGCAAGGATTTGGCAGCTCCACACTTGAATTGAGGCGGGAGGGGATGCTAGCCCTTTTTTCTTCTTGGACTGGACACCATGGTGTTAACAGGGTACTAAAACTAGAGCCCCGGTCCCCCCGTGTTTTCAAAATACTTGCCGGGGAAACCAAGAATCACAGGGGGCTTCCCGACGTTCTGTGGATTTCTCCCGGGCCCCCGGGCCCCCACAGAAAAAAATTCCCTTGCATTTCTTTAGTATGGCTACGGAGATATTCAAATTAAAAAATTCAAATTAAAATTCTTTTTTTTAAGTAATATACAAAGGGGGGTGTATTATAATTATACATTTTATAAAGTAGATTTTTTAAAGTTTTAAATAATATGCCTAGGTATGCCTAGGTTTTTTTCAGGCAGTTTTAAAATGAAAAGTCTTACCAATAGTGACAAAAAAGGAATTATCTTATAGTAAGGAAAGGTTTGGAGTGATTAACTAGGTTTAAAAAAATTGGAAGGTACTGTTAAAACTTTAAAAATTTAAAATTATTTTATATTTTAAATGGAAAAGGGTGTTTAAGGGAAAATCTTTTTCTAGGGGGATGTTTTGGAAAATTTATATTACCCCAAAGAAATTAAAGAAGGGGGGTTATTTGATGGGGTTTTGCGGGCTTCCCCAAATCAATCATTTGGCAACCCCCTTTAAGTTTTAAATCTAAAGCTAGTTCACCTGCATATATTAACAGGGTTCCCCTTTTAAAACCCGGGGAAAACCTCTGAGATAGGCCAAACCTAAAAAACCAATTTTTTGGTTTAAAGGTCTTTCCCTACCATTTTTGGGGGTTAAAACGGGAGTTGGAAAAACGGGGAAATTTCTACCCATGTAAAGTTAAACCCTTTTTAGTCATGCATGTAGGTGGGGGTTCTTTCAGTTGCAGTCACCCAGAAATTTTTCCCCAAAACCATTTGTAAGTCTGAGAGGAGCGTCTCAGATTGTCGGTGTCAACAGTGCTTGCCAGGGGGAAAGCTTACAAGGAGGGCAGCCCAAAAGGACAAATTTCTATTGCATAGATGAAAAGATGGCCATAGCATATGGGCCTTTTTCCCGGGCAAGGATTTTCCCTCATTTTGGTAAAAAAATAACAGTGAGAGTACGATGGATGCCCCATGACCCTTAAAACCCAAAAAGGTAAAATTACAAAAAAAAGGCTTCATGGTCTCGGGACCACAGACGGGGATTCCCCTGGACCTGCAAAAATTTTTTCTGGGTGGCCAAAAAAGACAGTTTCTACCTGTTGGTTAAAAGGGGGCCCCTTTTTAAAATTTAACCAAGTTACCCAAAAAGAAATTTGGGAAATTCAAAGGGTTAAAACGTCAAAAGTTAAACGAGTTATTTGAAGGATAACGTCTTCGCTTTGGGGGGGGAGGACAAAAAGTGTCAACTTTTAGGGTAGGGGTTCTTGGGGCTCGCTGCTCCAAAATTTATCACCAAATTCTGGGAAAATTTTGTTGGGCAATGGTGTAAGGGGAAAAAGACAGTACCACTACAATTATTATAATCCAAAAAAAGCGCTAAGCCCATGGGTTATACAGCAGTACCACTGGGGAAATTTAAGGTGATGTTTTTTTCAATTTGGGAAAGGAATATATTAAGGTCCAAGGGAAAATATTGACTTTGGATTCTGACCTTTATGATGGGGCTCTTGAGGGGAAAAAGAATGTTTTCCCCATAAGGAGGCCCACCAAAAACTAAAAATCGGAAAGAAGGTAGTTGGGGAATGGGGCCAAATAAAACTTTTTCCCTTAGGGAGTGTGAAACAAAAAAGTTTTTAAAGGGGGGTGCGTGACAGCTGGTCGTTTTTGAGATGAATGAGAAAAGGGTGAAACATTGTAAAGGGGGTTTTTCGTTTGGATGTTGGGGTCGGGGGGTGGTCCACGCCCAAAAGGACCCCCAACACCTAGTGCAGATCCCATAACCCTGATCCCTACCCTTCATGCCGTAAACCAGCAATCCGGGATAGAAACCCCTCCATCCCCCCAGCCCCCTTTTGGGGGAAAAAAAAAGGGTGGCCGGATCCCCGCCAAAGCAACCCCCCCGGCCACCCCCCCCCGAACCAAAGGTGGCCTCCAAACCCAGTCGCCCAAAAGATAAAAACCACCCCCCGGAGACCGGAGAGGGATGGGGACATCCCCAGGCAATCCAGATTCCACGGCAAACTACACCACCGCCAAGAACCTCAACAGAATGGGACGGACTACGGTACCCTTCCCCCTACCTAGGAACCAGAATGCCTGTAGAGTGAAGCTCACAGAGTAAAAATGGGGAGGGAATAAGGGAGGGATGAGGAGGAGGAAAGGAAAAAAGGGAGGATAGGGAAGGGGGGATTGGTGGGTAATTAAGTTCGGTCTGAGGAAGAAGACCAAGAGGTCCAATTCCTCAGACCGATAGCCTCTTTACCTCATCAAGGAGCCCCCTTAAAGAGGGAAGGATGGGGAGAAAAGGGAAAGGAGGGATGACGAGGATGGTATAGGGAAGGGAGGAGTGGGGGTAATTAGTTTCGTTGTGAGGAAGACCAAAAGGTCAAATTTCTCAGACCAATAGCCTCTTTAAAGAGGTCTACACATGTGAAGGGTGGCCATTACCACCAGAGATCTAGCACTGCAACTGTCTGATACTACAAACTCACAGTGCCTCCTGTGTGGTATAGATGTATGTAGTATTATTTCAGATTAACCAAAATGGGGCGGCAGGTTCTGTTCTGAATTTCATGTCTGAAAGGGATTCATGAAACTACCCAGTCATGAAACCTACATACAGACACTCTATTCTACACACTGGCTGCCCTTCAAGAGGGAGCTGGACACATAGGTAAAGTCAGTACCCAATCAGCCGGGCTGTTGTTCGTATGTTAGACAACATGCAGCCAGCCAGCAGTAACAGCCTGGTTGATCAGGCCGATCCACTGGGAGGCCTGGTCAGGACTGAGCTGCAGGCGCATTGACCCCAGGAACACTCTCCAAGCAGACACCCATACAGGCATGTCTCCTGACCAGAGAACCAGGTGCTAAAGGTTTAACAATTAAACGGACACAGTCATTATACCAGTACCTCAGTTCACCCAGCCAATAGCAAAGAAGACTGCCAGAGCCGTGAAGAGATGTGGTACACTCGAGGAATAAACTTTCGTAGACTTTTCTTCGCTGCTGGTCACTCGTGGTTTTCCATGTATTCTGCTAGCCTTTGCTGCACTACCCGGAGTCTCGGAGAGAATTCCAGGGGTCAACGCCCCGCGGCCCGGTCTGTGACAAGGCCTCCTGTTGGACCAGAGCCTGATCAACCAGGCTATTACTGCTGGCCGCACGCAGTCCAACGTACGAACCACAGCCCGGCTGATCAGGTACCGACTTGAGGTGCCTGTCCAGTGCCTGCTTGAAGACAGCCAGGGGCTTGTTGTTAATCCCCCTGATGTATGCTGGGAGGCAGTTGAACAATCTTGGGCCCCTCACACTTATTGTGTTGTCCCTCAACGGGGATGTTACATCGCCTGCCGAGTCTTTTTTCTTTCGTACGGAGTGATTTTGTGTGCAAGTTTGGTACTAAGCCTCAGAATTTTCCATGTGTATATAATAATGTATTCTCCCGCCTGCGTTCTAGAGAGTACAGGTTTAGGAACTTCAAGCGTTCCCAGTAGTTGAGGTGGTTTATCGCACTTATGCGTGCGGTGAAGGTTCTCTGCACATTTTCAAGGTCAGCAATTTCACCCGCCTTGAAAGGTGCAGTTAGTGTGCAGCAATATTCCAGCCTAGATAGAACAAGCGATCTGTAAAGTGTCAACATGGGCTTGGCATCCCTGGCTTTGAAGGTTCTCATTATCCATGCTGTCATTTTTCGAGCAGATGCAATTGCTACATTGTTATGGTCCTTGAAAGTGAGATCCTCTGACACGATCACTCCCAGGTCTTTGACATTAGTTTTTCGCTCTATTGTGTGGTTGAAATTAGTTTTGTACCCGATGAGATTTTAATTTCTTCACGTTTCCTGTATCTGAGTAATTGAAATTTCTCATCATTGAACTTCATATTGTTTTCTGCAGCCCATTTAAAGATTTGGTTTATGTCTGCTTGGAGTCTTGCAGTGTCTTCAACGGTGAACACTGTCATACAGATTTGGGTGTCATCTGCAAAGGAAGACACAGCACTGTGGCTTATATCCCTGTCAATGTCTGATATGAGGATGAGGAATAGGATGGGAGCAAGTACTGTGCCTTGTGGAACAGAGCTTTTCACAGTAGCTGCCTCAGACTTTACTCTGTTGATTACTACTCTTTGTGTTCTACGTGTTAGGAAATTATAGATTCATCTACCAACTTTTCCTGTTATTCCTTTATCACGCATTTTGTGTGCTATTACACCATGGTCACACTTGTCAAAGGCTTTGCAAAGTCTGTGTATATAACATCTGCATTCTGTTTATCTTCTAGAGCATCCAGGACCTTGTTGTAGTGGTCCAGTAGTTGGGACAGACAGGAGCGGCCTGCTCTAAACCCATGCTGTCCTGGGTGGCGATCTTGCTTCTTAGAACCCTTTCAAAGATTTTTATGATATGGGACGTTAGCGCAATTGGTCTGTAGTTCTTTGCTATTGCTTTACTGCCCCTTTGTGGAGCGGGGCTATGTCTGTTGTTTTTAGTAGCTGCGGGACGATCCCAGTGTCCATGCTCCCTCTCCATAAGATGTTAAAAGCATGTGATAGGGGTTTCTTGCAGTTCTTGATGAACACGGAGTTCCATGAGTCTGGGCCTGGAGCGGAGTGCATGGGCATGTCATTTATTGCCTTTTCGAAGTCATTTGGCGTCGTGATGATGTCAGAAAGGCATGCGTCTGTCAAGTTCTGTGGCACTCTCATAAAAAATCATTTAGGTTTTCGATTTTCAGTCTGGTTAGTGGCTCGCTAAAGACTGAGTCATACTGGGATTTAGTAACTCACTCATTTCCTTGCTGTCATCTGTGTAGGACCCATCCCGTTTAAGTAGGGGCCTAATACTGGTTGTTGTTCTCGACTTTGATTTTGCATAGGAAAAGAAATACTTAGGGTTTCTTTCAATTTCATTTATGGCTCTTAGTTCTTCCCGTGTCTCTTGATTCCTTTAAGATTCCTTTAGTTTTAATTCGATGTTTGCTATTTCTCTGACTAGTGTCTCCTACGTATTTCAGAGATATTGGCCTCCTGTAGCCGCTCCGTTATTCCGTGCCTTCGCCTGTATAGGAGCGCCTCTCTCTTTCTAGTTTGCATCTTCTCCTCCTTTTTCCCTTTAAGGGAATTTGCCTTGAGCAAACCTCAAGTACCACAGAGTTAATTTGTTCTAGACATAGGTTGGGATCCGTGATGCTTAGGCAATCTTCCCAGTATGCTTGTGTTGGGTCTTATTGTACACAGTATAAATACCATACACAGGCTTTAACATTCTGTAAATGCCAGGGAAGGAAATATAATTCAGTAATTCTCTGCTGTCTTTTGCTTGTTCCTAAGTAGTAATTGCATTACGGCCAGGTGTGCAAGCCATATCTACACCTGTGTGTGTTATACGTTGCACTTATGAATTTGGAAAAGGCATATGATAGGGTGAATAGGGGAGCAATAGGACAGATGTTGCAAGCAGAGAAATAGCAAACATCAAACTAAAGCTAAAGGAATCTTACAAGAGCCAAGAAACGCAGGAAGAACTAAAAGCCATAAATGAAATTGAAAGAAACCCAATGCATTTTTTTTCTTATGCCAAATAAAAGTCGAGAACAACATCCAGTATTGGGTCCCTACTTAAATGAGACGAGTCCTAAACAGATGACAGCAAGGAAATGAGTGAGCTACTCAAGCCCCAATATGACTCGGTTTTTAGCGAGACGCTAACCAGACAAAGTCGAAGACCTAAATGAATTTTTTATGAGAGGGACAGAATTTGGTAGACACACACCTATCTGATATTATCCTGACACCAAATGACTTCGAATAGGGGATAAATGACATGTCCATGCACTCTGCCTCAATTATTATTATTATAATCAAGGGGGAAGCGCTAAACCCGTAGAATTATACAGCACCTGTGGGGGGATGTGGAAGGTATTCAGGCTTAATTCAGGGAACTGGAGCACAGATTCAATTCCCTAGATCTAAAGCCCCTCACCAGCGTCAAGGAACCTTCCTTGAGGGGTCACTCTGCCTCAAGCCCAGACTCATGGAACTCTGTGTTGGAAAAATAAACACATAATCAGTATAATGTGATCCTTTATTGACAACGTTTCGCCCACGCAGTGGGCTTTATCGAGTCACAGACAGATCTACCTGGAAAATGAGCAACATGGAGATATATATAGGGTACAGTCAGGTGGAGAATGCTGGGTCAGGTGGAGAAAGCTGCATGTGAGTCTTAAAAGAAGTGTGATAGTTAAAAACATAGTGTGACTTAAAGGACCTGCAGTGTACCATTCTTGAGTTCTAGGTGGGATAGCGTTGAAGAAGTTTCTTGGCAATAGGTTCAGCTATGTTGTAGAAGCCGTTGTTCTGGTTGAAGTTGTTGGATATAGAGATGAGTGATGATTCCAGGATTCTTCGGTATTGCGTGTTGTCTTTCTACACAAACTCTGTGTTCATCAAGAACTGCAAAAGCCCCTATCAAATGCTTTTAACATCTTATGGAGAGGGAGCATGGACACTGGGGTCGTCCCACAGCTACTAAAACCAAAAGACATGGTCCCACTCCACAAAGGGGGCAGTTAAGCAATAGCAAAGAACTACAAGGGTTCTAAGAAGCAAGATCACCACCCATCTAGATACCCATCAGTTACACAACCCAGGGCAGCATGGGTTTAGAGCAGGTCGCTCCTGTCTATCCCAACTACTGGACCACTATGACAAGGTCCTGGATGCTCTAGAAGACAAACAGAATGCAGATGTAATATATACAGATTTTGCAAAAGCCTTTGACAAGTGTGACCATGGTGTAATAGCGAACAAAATGCGTGATAAAGGAATAACAGGAAAAGTTGGTAGATGGATCCATAATTTCCTAACAAACAGAACACAAAGAGTAGTAGTCAACTGAGTAAAGTCTGAGGCAGCTATGGTGAAAAGCTCTGTTCCACAAGGCACAGTACTCGCTCCCATCTTGTTCCTCATCCTCATATCTGACATAGACAGGGATATAAGCCACAGTGCCGTGTCTTCCTTTGCAGATGACACCCGAATATGCATGACAATGTCTTCCATTGAAGACACTGCAAGACTCCAAGCAGACATCAACCAAATCTTTAAATGGGCCACAGAAAACAATATGAAGTTCAATGATGAGAAATTTCAATTACTCTGATATGGAAAACATGAGGAAATTAAAACTTCATCCTTGTATAAAACAAATTCCAACCACACAATAGAGCTAAAAACTAATGTCAAAGACCTGGGAGTGATCATATCAGAGGATTTCACCTTCAAAGACCATAACATTGTATCAATCGCATGTGCTAGAAAAATGACAGGATGGATAATGAGAACCTTCAAAACCAGAGATGCCAAGCACATGATGACACTATTCAGGTCGCTTCTTCTAACAGCACCTTTCAAGGCAGGTGAAATTGCTGACATAGAAAAAGTACAGAGAACCTTCATGGCACGCATAACTGGGATAAAACACCTAAATTACTGGGAACGCTTGAAGTTCCTTAACCTGTACTCCATAGAATGCAGGTGGGAGAGATACATGATTATATACACATGGAAAATCCTAGAGGGATTAGTACCAAAATTGCACACGAAAATCACTCCCTATGAAAGCAAAAGACTAAGCAGATGATGCAACATATCCCCAATAAAAAGCAAGGGTGCCACTAGCACGATAAGAGACAACACAATAAGTGTTAGGGGCCCAAGACTGTTCAACTGCCTCCCAGCATACATAAGGGGGATTACCAATATTATTATTATAATCAAATAGAAGCGCTAAACCAAGGGATTACCAATATTATTATTATTATAATCAAATAGAAGCGCTAAACCACAGGGGTTATACAGCAAGGGATTACCAATAGACCGGTCCTATATCCTATATCTAAAACCATACAGTCCACTTAAAATTAATCATACCATAATTATTAGTATTATCTACTCAGATTTATTTACACTGGTCTAGAGCGTCAGTGGGTTCAGAGGGTGTGAAATTATCGAAGGGAGCCATCTCAGTGACCAGGGTGGCTCAAGTTTTCCCACATACCTCAAGGGAGTGACTGCGGTAAAATTATACTTGTCGGTCATCTCCCCGGGAGATTGTTTGTTGCAAGTGGCGATGACCCAGATAGACAATCTCTCTTAATTCCCCACAGTCGTCTTCGCTTTGCGGCCCTTTCTTTACCTTCCCTTCTTGCTGATGGACCCTCCTTTAATTAAGACTCTCTCATTGACTTTTTGACAGCAACTGATTTACTACACAAACTCTGAAGATGACTCTAGCATTGAAGATGACTCTAGATTGAGGTAGAAGGGACTTCCCTTAGTCCCTTCTACCTCAATCTCTTGCTACCCTCTATCCCTGCATTATCCACTGCACTGCTGCACTCTATACCCTAATAATCATCTCTCTCCCTCTTACTACCCACTATCCCTGAATCCTGCCCTGCTGCACTGTATGACCCTTGTGGTTTAGCGCTTCTTTTGATTATAATAATAATTTGAGCTGTAGCATTGGCACTCTTCTGTTAAGACAGTGATGGAGTGAGTGATGACAGAAGAGTTTCTTCTCCTTCAGGTCACCCAAACTCAGTGGGAGACAGCTGGTGTGTTAAAATAATAATAGTCATAAAAATAATAATGAATGTATATGATATAGAGGTCAATTAAGAAATGAAGTTAGTTTAATACCTTTATTATGCACCCTATACCCATCCTGTAGGCAGTAGTCAAAAAGATTACAGAGGTACATAATGGGTCCAGGGACTGGCCTGAAAATTTTGATAGCTCAACAAGTTACAAAGACAATGAACATTCACACGTCTACACCCAATCACAATTGCCATGAGTTATTAATGCACATATATCAGCTTTATTTACAGTAAGCAAAGTCAGGGTATTTTTCCAGAATTATTTTTATTATACCACTGTGGATAAAATACTTTGACATATCTTGAGCATTTCTGAGTTGTCTCTGAATTCATTAATTTTATCGCATTCCAGTACATAATGATGAAAGGTGTAACAATAGCCCATCAGGCAAAGTTTACATTTCGTTTGGTCTACATCTGGGGTGGTGAATTAACCTGCCAAAGATACTTGTAACCAAGCCGGAGCCAGGTCGTATTGACATTCAAGAGTCTGCTTATTTTGTTGGATGCACCATAGAAATGCGGCTCCTACATGATAGAATGATGATAGATGGACTGACTGGTGTCAATCACCCTCAGTCTTAAATCAATAAAGTTCAGTTGAAATTCTTTACATATTAGTTTCAAACTGCTAACTAACAAGCAAAGATTGTAATCTACTCTCTCTTTGAAAGCATATAACATAGCCAATTCATCAGTTCTATCATGCATCTGAAGACCAATATGAGATGGAATCCACGGAAGGTGCACTCTGACTTCACTGTCTACAATCCTACCATACCTGTGTCTGGCTTCTGACACAAGCACTATAATTTACACAATAATTTTTAAGACAGTAAAATTCTACATTAAGTACGTTCATACGAGAAATGTAAAAAAACAGTTAGATGAGGTGAACTCACACTAATAACATACATGGATAGAACATGTCAACTTTATAAGCATTAAATGATCCAAGACCATCACCTTAACAAATAAAGAAATTGACAATAACATACACACACACGAGCTTTTAAATCTCTGCACCAAATTCACCTTAAACCAGCAAATAATAGAGCCTACAGGATGGCAGAATACACTGGACCTCATCTTCACTAACAATGATGATCTAATACGAAATGTCATCATATCAAAAACGATATACTCAGATCACAACATAATAGAGGTCCAGACATGCATGAGGGGGGCCCCAGATCGACAAAATGTGATCAGTCGCGAGGGAGCCTTCTCCAATTTAAACTTCAACAACAAAAACATAAGGTGGGACCAAGTAAACCAAATCCTAAATGATATAAACTGGGAAGATAGCCTAAGCATCACGGATCCTAACCTATGTCTAGAACAAATTAACTCTGTGGCACTTGAGGTTTGCTAAAGGCAAATTCCCTTAAGGAAAAGGAGGAGACGATGTAAACTAGAAAGAGAGAGGCGCTCCCTATACAGGCGAAGGCAAAGAATAACAGAGCGGCTACAAGAGGCCAATATATCTGAAATACGTAGGGGGGCACTGGTCAGAGAAATAGCAAACATCGAATTAAAACTAAAGGAATCTTACAGGAATCAAGAAACGCAGAAAGAACTAAAAGCCATAAATGAAATTGAAAGAAACCCAAAGTATTTCTTTCCTTATGCCAAAACAAAGTCGAGAACAACATCCAGTATTGGGCCCCTACTAAAACGGGATGGGTCTTACACAGATGACAGCAAGGAAATGAGTGAGTTACTAAAGTCTCAGTATAACTCTGTTTTTAGTGAGCCGCTAACCAGACTAAAAGTTGAAGACCTAAATGATTTTTTTATGAGAGTGCCACAGAACCTGGTAGACGCAAGCCTATCTGACATTACCCTGACACCACATGACTTTGAAAAGGAGATAAATGACATGCCCATGCACTCCGCTCCAGGCCCCGACTCATGGAACTCAGTGTTCATCAATAACTGCAAGAAGCCCCTATCACGTGCTTTTAACATCCTATGGAGAGGGAGCATGGACACTGGGGTCGTCCCGCAGTTACTAAAAACAACAGACATAGCCCCACTCCACAAAGGCGGCAGTAAAGCAATGGCAAAGAACTACAGACCAATTGCGCTAACGTCCCATATCATAAAAATCTTTGAAAGGGTTCTAAGAAGCAAGATCGCCACTCATCTAGATAACCATCAATTACACAACCCAGGGCAGCATGGGTTTAGAGCAGGTCGCTCCTGTCTGTCCCAACTACTGGACCACCATGACAAGGTCCTGGATGCTCTAGAGGACAAACAGAATGCAGATGTTATATACACAGATTTTGGAAAAGCCTTTGTTAAGTGTGACCATGGTGTGATAGCACACAAAATGCGTGATAAAGGAATAACAGGAAAAGTTGGTAGATGGATCTATAATTTCCTAACATGTAGAACACAAAGAGTAGTAGTCAACAGAGTAAAGTCTGAGGCAGCTACTGTGAAAAGCTCTGTTCCACAAGGCACAGTACTTGCTCCCATCCTATTCCTCATCCTCATATCAGACATTGACAGGGATATAAGCCACAGTGCTGTGTCTTCCTTTGCAGATGACACCCGAATCTGTATGACAGTGTCCACCGTTGAAGACACTGCAAGACTCCAAGCAGACATAAACCAAATCTTTAAATGGGCTGCAGAAAACAATATGAAGTTCAATGATGAGAAATTTCAATTACTCAGATACGGAAAACGTGAAGAAATTAAAATCTCATCGGAGTACAAAACTAATTCCAACCACACAATAGAGCGAAAAACTAATGTCAAAGACCTTGGAGTGATCATGTCAGAAGATCTCACCTTCAAGGACCATAACAATGTAGCAATTGCATCTGCTCGAAAAATGACAGGATGGATAAAGAGAACCTTCAAAACCAGGGATGCCAAGCCCATGTTGACACTTTACAGATCGCTTGTTCTATCTAGGCTGGAATATTGCTGCACACTAACTGCACCTTTCAAGGCGGGTGAAATTGCTGACCTTGAAAATGTGCAGAGAACCTTCACCGCACGCATAAGTGCGATAAACCCCCTCAACTACTGGGAATGCTTGAAGTTCCTAAACCTGTACTCTCTAGAATGCAGGCGGGAGAGATACATTATTATATACACATGGAAAATTCTCGAGGGCTTAGTACAAAACTTGCACACAAAAATCACTCCGTACGAAAGCAAAAGACTCGGCAGGCGATGTAACATCCCCCCAATGAAGAGCAGGGGTGCCACTAGCACGTTGAGGGACAACACAATAAGTGTGAGGGGCCCAAGATTGTTCAACTGCCTCCCAGCATACATCAGGGGGATTACCAACAAGCCCCTGGCTGTCTTCAAGCAGGCACTGGATAGGCACCTCAAGTCGGTACCTGATCAGCCGGGCTGTGGTTCGTACGTTGGACTGCGTGCGGCCAGTAGTAACAGCCTGGTTGATCAGGCTCTGGTCCAACAGGAGGCCTGGTCACAGACCGGGCCGCGGGGGCGTTGACCCCTGGAAATCTCCAGGTAGACTCCACCTAACGACTATCTCACTGGCACCTATCCGAACACACTATTCCTAGCCCCAACCAACCCAATAGAAGTTTCACTTATAATCAACACATTAAAATACAAAGCAGGTGACCTAAATAACTTACCACCTTATATATACAAAAAAGCCTCTCAAGTTCTCTCACCAATTATTGCAACACTTTTTAACAAATCCATTGAATCCTCTACCTTCCCATCAATACTCAAAATAGCGAGGGTCACCCCAATGCATAAGGGAGGAGATCAAGCAGACTTGAATAACTACAGGCCGATATCTAACTTACCCCTTCTCTCCAAAATCTTTGAAAAATTAATTCATAGACAAATATATTCCTACCTCACCTCCAACAACGTACTCAACCACTGTCAATTTGGATTCAGGCCTAATAAAAATACAAATGATGCCATTATACACATGTTAGAAATAATTTACACCGCCCTTGAGAAAAAAGAAATCCCAGTGGGAATCTTCATTGATTTACGTAAAGCTTTTGATACAGTTGACCATGATCTGTTACACTTAAAATTATCGCACTATGGTATAAGAGGACACTCCTTAAACTACCTAAAATCATACCTTAGCAACAGAAACCAATATGTGTACACAAATGGAGCTAGCTCCACCGCGCAAACTATTACCGTAGGTGTCCCACAGGAAGTGTTCTTGGCCCACTACTCTTTCTCATTTACATTAACGACCTACCAAATGCATCTCAACTACTCAAACCCATACTTTTTGCAGATGACACTACATACGTTATCTCTCACCCAAGCCCAGACACACTAGCCAACACTGCAAATACTGAATTGCAGAAAATATCTACCTGGATGATGACCAACAAACTTACTCTCAATATTGATAAAACCTATTTTATCCAGTTTGGGAACAGAGCTACAAACGCACCACTTAACATAATGATAAACGGGTCCCCTATCGCAAAACTCACAGAGGGAAAATTTTAGGAATCCATCTTGACAGTGGCCTCAAATTTCAGACACATATACAACAAATCTCCAAGAAAGTCTCAAAGACCGTGGGAATACTATCCAAGATACGGTACTATGTTCCACAACCAGCTCTCCTTACCCTATATCACTCACTCATTTACCCCTACCTCACCTATGGAATCTGCGCATGGGGCTCTACATCAATAACTCATCTCAGACCACTAATAACACAACAAAAGGCAGCAGTTAGAATGATAACAAATTCTCACTCCAGGCAACATACTCCACCAATATTCAAAACCTAAACTTACTCACCATACAAGGCATCCATACTTTTACTGTGCCTATTACATACATAGAACACTCTATGCAAATATTAACCCACCACTCAAACTTCTCCTTACTAATTTTAACAGGACACATGACCATAACACTAGACACAGATCACTCCTCGATGTTCCCCGTGTCCACCTAACACTATGTAAAAACTCAATGCATATAAATGGAACGAAAATTTGGAATTCATTACCTGTCATTGCCAAAGAAACCCTACCTGTACCCCAATTCAAAACGATGCTAAAAAACCACCTTCTCACCCAAAGCTAATTGCTCCATATCAAACATTCCCAGCAAAGTAGAATAATCACTTAACGTAAAAACCTGACTAATCAATTGAATGTAATGTATGAATGAACGAATGAATGAATGTAAAACCTGTTATGAATAATACATACTTAGCTAATTATTTCCACAACACTTACAATGTAAATTGAGTGCAAGGAGAGCCACTGACATGCCATGGCATTAGGGGCAGCTTATTCTAGTCCTTAAAAACTATGTACTTAATATTAGAGAAATTTATTGAGTTTATTCTAGTTAAAAATTATTTTCAAAATTACAATATGATGAAATTTTACTGTTTAAATTATTATATAATGATATTAGATATTAGATTGTTACAGGTGTTAAGATTCTTGAATGATAATATAGAATTGAGATTATCTTAAGGAAAATAACATTGAGCATTTTTGACATTAACTTATAATATGAGTAGGGGGTAACATAATAGTAACATATTAATAAAAATTGAGATTATCGTATAGGAAAGTAACAAAGTAGTTTATAGTATGATCATTTAGTTTTGGGTGAGTAGGTGGTTTTTGAGTTGAGTCTTAAATTGATTTTCAGACAAGATTATCTTAATATTTACTGGTAATGAATTCCAGATTCTGGGGCCCTTTATGTGCATAGAATTTTTACATAGGTTGATATGAACACGGGGTATATCAAAAAGTGATCTGTGTCTTGTGTTGTGGTCATGGGTCCTATTAAAGTTGGTGAGGAGAGTTTTGAGCAGAGGGTTTATATTAGAGTGTAAAGTTTTATATATGTAGTAGGCACAAGAGTAAGTATGAATGTTCTTAACGGTGAGTAGTTTGAGACTTTTGAATATTGGTGGAGTATGCTGTCTAGAGTGGGAATTTGTTATCATTCTGACTGCGGCCTTTTGTTGTGTTATGAGTGGTCTAAGGTGATTTAACGTTGTTGATCCCCATGCACAGATTCCATAGGTGAGATACGGGTAGATAAGTGAATGATATAGTGCAAGGAGAGCTGATTGAGGTACATAATAGCGTATCTTTGATAATATGCCTACTGTCTTCGAGATTTTCTTGGAAATTTGTTGTATATGTGTTTGGAATTTAAGGCTACTGTCAAGGTGGATTCCTAGGAATTTTCCCTCTGTGAGTCTTGTGATGGGTGTAACATTGAGTGTTATGTTAAGTGGAACATTTGTGGCTTTGCTTCCAAACTGTATGAAGTAGGTCTTGTCAGTATTGAGAGTAAGCTTGTTAGTCGTCATCCATGTTGATATTTTCTGTAATTCGGCATTAACAGTGTTGGCCAGTATAACTGGATTTGGGTGAGAGAAGACATATGTTGTGTCATCTGCAAATAAAATGGGTTTGAGTAGTTGTGATGCATTCGGTAGGTCATTTATGTAAATGAGGAATAGGAGTGGCCCCAGGACACTTCCTTGAGGGACTCCGACTGTAATTTTTTGTGTGGAAGAGTTCGCTCCATTTGTGTACACGTATTGGCTTCTGTTGGTGAGGTATGACTTTAGGTAGTTGAGTGAGTGCCCCCTTATACCATAGTGTGCTAATTTTGTGAGCAGTAAATCATGGTCGACTGTATCAAAAGCTTTGCGTAGATCAATGAAGATTCCCAGTGGGACTTCTTTTTTCTCAAGTGCTGTATATATTAACTTACATTATAATGACCATGTAAACTAACTGCAATGCAATTAATTGTTTTAAATTGTTATCTCACTCAATTAGTTGCATTGCTACAATAAATTGCTACAATTAATTGATATGTTCAACTTATATTCAAACTTTATAACTGTGGAAAATATTGGGTATTTTCCCGAAAGGTTATACTCGATAGCCTTTCTAATGTGAATATTCTTAATGTGTGGCTGTTGGTTCGTATTTTTCTTGAGATGAGGAAAGAACCATCGCGACGGTAGCGTGGGTACGCCAAGATGGGTCAAATGAAGTCACCCAGTCAGTCGCGCTCGTGGGATAAAGGTGAATGGAGGTGAACGATGGGTGGGCTCTGGATATAATGGAGATGGAAATCGGCGTTTACTACGACCAAATCGCGGTTAATGGTCTCTCTTCACAATAGTGAATGTTGTGAATATTCGCCGGGCATAATGTGGGACATTAAGTCCAAGAAACTATAATAATAGAGTGATAATGTGTTAAACAGTGAGCGACGCCGTCATGGCGGTGTTGATGGCGGAAATGTGCGTCGCTTCGATCAGCGTTCATCGCACGCAATTATTAATGGATTAACTTCTAACGAGAGTAAATTAACGGGACATTAAACCGACGTGTGAATAGTGGGTAAAGTGTTGCGTATAAACTCTACTGAAGGGGTATAGTGAGAGGATATGAATCACTACCCCGACCAACCACGTTAAATAACGCTCGGTCTCGTGGGCGTAAGAGAGTTCAAGGGATCAATCTTCTCTTGACTCATCGGGACAACCACCAACATCATCGTCTTGCCGGAAGAATAATCTACCGAGCAGGACCACGAGATCCGTCGAAGAATAGCGACAAGAATGTTGTTTCTTCCCCACTGTAAGTACTCTTATTGTCTTAGCAACCGTCTGGCCAGTAGGTATGTTGGGATAATGTGGGTTTACGGTGGGAATGATAATGACGGGATCTTCAAGTGAACAGCAATGGCACGGATAAAGGGTGAGTGATATTAAGTTGTACTCTTTCCTCCTTCTCCCCAATCAGTCAGACATTAACCCATACAGTCCACAAAATTTAACAATACCGTAACCATTGGTGTTACTCATTCTTAATAAACTGGTCAAGGATAGATGTGGATTTAGAGTGAGAATATCGAAGGGTCCCCTTAAATGTGACCAGGAGTGGGGCAAGTTTTCTCACACGCCTCAACGGGGGTAACCGCGGTAAAATTATACTAGTCGGTCCACTCCCCGGGAGATTATTTTGTTGTAAGTGGCGGTGAAGCCCAGACAGGTAATCTCTTAATTCCCCACAATAACTTAGATATGCAACTTTACTTATTTTATAAATTATCAACCATAACTTTTTATTATTTTATTATTATTATTGCTTTAATTTGTTTAATCTGATTTAATTAATTTTATAATGAAGACAAAAGTACAAAACTATGTTTAAAAAATGTCATGTCTAAACTATGTTCAAATTTCATAACTTAAATACTCACCTTTACTCATTGTATACTATCTACAAAAATTCTTACAATTTAGTTTTAAGTTAATTTTAAGTCTGCCCAAAATGCCCTGCATACTAGGGGCTTTTGGCATGTACACCTCATGTAATCTCAATAACCAAATGTAATTCTTTGTATCATGTCCAAATAAACTATTATTATTATTATTATTATTATTATTATAAGGTAAAAAAACAAACTGAACAGGTAGTGGGCGATCACTCGGTCAGGCGAAATGAATGCGATTAATACGTGTCCACTTTTAGTTCATTCACATACGTTTGTAAGAGTTTGTGAAACTTTTACCTCAAAATAAGTTTTTTTTATTATAATAATAATTACCTCACAATACAAATACTCATACATTGTGTACAAGTTGTACAAGTTAGTACAGAATAAACAAACAGCAACACTCCCATTCTCATGCAACACACTATTTTTTAGAGTTAATGATAGTATTATTATTATTATCATGATAATAAAAAAGAAGCGCTAAACCCACAATGAATAGCTATATATAGAGTGAAGGCATATAAAAGGAATATTTTTCTACAGTTATCCCTCAATGTTTGACTAGAGAAAACGTAATTCTTCCGACACTCCTACTAAGTCGCTTGGTAAACAAATCTCATATTTGTCAATTTTTATTCTGTGGGTGTATGTATCATGTTTATATGCTATGTAACGTGTTTTTTAAATAATTTTGAAGAAAATATCATAGATGAATTAATGGAAATGTCTATATTAACGTAAAATAAGACATTTAATGTGCCCAAGTGATTATTATTAGTACGTATTACGTACTAAATGATCATACTATAAACTACTTTGAAAAATGCTCATTGTTACTTTCCTATACGATAATCTCAATTTTTAATAATATGTTACTATTATGTTACCCCCTACTCATATTATAAGTTAATGTCAAAAATGCTCAATGTTATTTTCCTTAAGATAATCTCAATTCCATATTATCATTCAAGAATCTTAACACCTGTAACAATCTAAGATCTAATATCATTATATAATAATTTAAACAGTAAAATTTCATCATATTAATTTTGAAAATAATTTTTAACTAGAATAAACTCAATAAATTTCTCTAATATTAAGTACATAGTTTTTAAGGACTAGAATAAGCTGCCCCTAATGCCATGGCATGTCAGTGGCTCTCCTTGCACTCAATTTACATTGTAACTTCCGATACCCATGTAATGTTTTCCCTCCGCCCGGCAACACCATAGCATATAAATAGCATGTTTATATGCTTTGTAACATGTTTCTTATATAATTTTGAAGAAAATATCATAGATGGATTAAGGAAAATGTCTATATTGACCTAAAAACGGAACGCCGAAAGGCGAAATGCCGAAAAGCGGGGCCCTACTGTATATGTCAAAGATGGGGCTGTCAGCAAGGAGGAAATATAAAGTAAGAGTGTTAGAGCAGCGAGGTCAGAGATAAATTCTGCATGCTCGTTGGTAGACAGGACATTCCAACAGAATATAACAACCTGAAATTATAGCCAGATAATTCTCACAGAGTGGAACAGGGCGCCTCTCCGTGAGATATCCATGAGCGAGTTGTGTGTGCCCGATGTGAAGACAGGAGAGTGTGGTCTCCCAACAATGGCATCGATGATAAGAGGGCCATTATTATTATCATTATAATCAAATAGAAGCGCTAAACCACAGGGGTTATACAGCGCTGCAGGTTATTGTAGGATGCAGGGAGAGTGGGTTGTAAGAGGGAGATGGACGATTAGTAGGGTATGGAGTGCAAGATGACGGTGGATAGTGCAGGGGTGGAGGGTAGCAAGAGATCGAGGTAGAAGGGACTGAGGGAGGTGCTAGAGGTATAATCTTCAGAGTTTGTGTAGTAAGTCAGTTTCTGTCAAAAAGTCAATGAGAGAGTCAGGATTAAAGGAGGGTCCATCTGCAAGAAGGGAAGGTAAAGAAAGGGCCGCAGAGCGAAGACGTCGTTGGAGGTAAATTCTGCGTGCTCGTTGATAGAGTGGGCAGTCCAACAGGATATGTCGAACAGACACTGGAACCTGACAATGCTCACAGAGAGGGGCAGGGAGCCTCTCCATGAGATACCCGTGAGTAAGACAAGTGTGGCCGATGCGAAGACGGGAGAGTGTAGTCTCCCAACCTCGACATTGGTGACAAGAAGAAGGCCAGAAACCTATAACCGGTTTAATAGAATGAAGTTTGTTATTCAGCAGGTCAGACCAGCGTTGTTGCCAACGGGTGCGAAGGTGGGTAGCAATGACCGCAAAATAGTCAGTGAAAGGAACACCTCTATATGAAACTGGAAGGTCATGTATTGCTGACCACACAGCAGTGTCTGCCTGTTCATTGCCCTGTACGTCAACATGACCAGGGACCCAACAAAAGACAATATCTTTATGCTTGCTAAAGATACGGCGTAACCAAAGGTGGATACGAAGAACTAGGGGGTGAGGTGTATCAATTTTATGGATAGCCTGTAAAGCACTAAGGGAGTCAGAAACGACCACAAATGGTGATACAGGCATAGATGCAATACGGATAAGTGCCACAAGAATGGCATACAATTCAGCCGTAAATATGCTAGCCAAGGGTAATAGATGCCCTCGTACAACGCTGTCCGTAAACACTGCTGCGAATCCGACGCCGTCAGATGACTTTGAACCATCGGTGTATACTGCGATGGCATGGGAATGAGAACGGAAATGGTCTAGAAAGAAAGAGCGAGAAGCCGCCGTAGGCAGTTGGGCTTTTGCGCAAGGTAGAGGAATAGAACAGACACGAACAGCTGGAACTTCCCAAGGGGGTAGAGGAAAGGGTGAAGCCACATGAACATATAAAGGCAGAAGCTGAAGGGAAGACAAGAGTGAATGCAGACGAAGAGAAAAGGGACGAAGTAAACAGGGGCGACGAACAAATAACGAGAGTCTACTAACATCTGTGACAATCCTATACATGGAAGGATTGCGGAGGTCATGAGAGCGAACAAAATAGCGAATGCAATGTGCATCACGACGATCAGATAAGGATGGAATGTTCGCTTCTACATAGAGGCTCTCAACCGGGGAAGAACGAAATGCACCAAGGCATAAGCGTAATCCCTGGTGATGGATGGGATTAAGGCTGGAAAGCGTGGCAGGAGAGGCTGCCGAATATATCTGGTCACCATAATCGAGTTTCGATAGAATTAGGGCCGAATGTAGACGAAGAAGAGTTCTACGATCAGCCCCCCATGAAAGATGTGCAAGGGTTTTAAGAAGGTTCAGCCTGGTGTGACAAGTTGCCTTCAGAGTGGTAATGTGAGGTTTCCAGGACAATCGACGGTCGAACAGGAGGCCGAGAAACCTGACTGTATCACGTTCTGGGATACGTGAGCCGTATAGGTACAATGGATTGTCAGAGACCACTGAACGTCTAGTAAACGTAATTTGATGAGTTTTGCCACTAGAAAATTTAAACCCATGAGTGGTGGCCCAATCAGAAACCCGGTTGATGGCATGCTGGAGGGAAACTGATATGAGGTGACAGTCAGCACCTGCACAAGCTATAGCAAAGTCATCCACATAGAGCGATGACCAAATATTGGATGGGAGAACAGATGCCAGATTATTTATAGCAAGCAGAAAGAGTGTTGTGCTCAGAACACATCCCTGAGGGACACCTTCAGCTTGGACAAATTCCGGGGAGAGTTCATTACTAACCCAGACCCGGAAATGTCTGTCATTTAAGAAGGCCTTAAGAAAGAATGGTAGGTTGCCTCGGAGGCCTAAGGAGTGGGCCTGGGCCAAGATATTATATCTCCAAGTTGTGTCATAAGCCTTCTCAAGGTCGAAAAAGATAGCGATAACCGAATGGTTATTCACAAAGGCATTACGAATATACATATCCAAGCGCAGCAAGGGGTCAATGGCAGAACGGCCCTTACGGAAGCCATATTGACTAGGGGAGAGACTATTGTGAGTCTCTAAATACCACATCAAACGTCTATTAACTAGACGTTCCATCACCTTGCAAACTGCACTGGTAAGAGCAATGGGAGGGTAGTGAGAGGAATCACGTCCCGTAGTACCTGGTTTTCGAAAAGGGAGAACAATAGCAGACTTCCACAGCTGGGGAAGAACTCCTTGCGACCATATGAGATTAAAGAGTCGTAAGAGGACAGTAAGAGCAGACTGATGTAAATGCTGTAGCATACGAATATGTATGCCGTCTGGCCCAACTGCCGATGATCGGCAAGCAGAGAGTGTTGCCTCCAGTTCTTGAAGGGTAAAAGGCACATTTCCGCACTTTCTTCCAGACTGCACTCATCGAGGAAGCCGAAGTGACAGTAGAAATGTAATCTCGCCAGCAAGTGCGTTTAGCATCACGTATGACACGGCGAGCAATAGCTCTCTTCTGCTTGAAATCAAGGAGTCTCTCTGTGGTTCTGTTATACCGATACCTGCCCCATGCAGCGCGTTTCAAACGCACTGCCCGAGCACAAGTAGGAGACCACCAAGGCACGCACTTCTGAGGATGCTTGCCCGAGGTTTGGGGAATAGAATGTGAAGCCACTGTGAAGATGGAGGACGAAAAGAGATGTAAAACCTCATCAATGGAGGACGAGGTAGGAACCTCATGAAAGGCAGTAAGATGTGCGTAAAGGTCCCATTTCGCCTGGTCAAATTGCCAGCGTGGGCAATGAGGAGGTGGAGAAAACAGAGGGGACTTTAGGATGATTGGGAAATGATCGCTGTCATGTAAGTCCGGGAGGACAGACCAGGTGAATTCAAGGACAGTTGATGAAGAGCAGATGGAAAGATCGATGCAGGAGAAAGAATGAGTTCAGGGATCAAAATGGGTAGGAGTACCCGTATTTAAAACATGGAGGGGAAGAGAAGCAAGAAATGCCTCCAACTGAATGCCACGGGAGTCACAGTGCGACCCTCCCCAGAGAAAGTGGTGCGCGTTAAAATCGCCAAGTAATAGAAGGGGTGGCGGTAAGGAAGAAACCAGAAAATCAACATCTGGGATAGACAATGCCCGCGAAGGGGAGAGATATAAAGAACAGAGTGTATACCACTTATTCAAGTGGATACGGGCTGCGGTGTAATGTAAGGAAGAAGGGACATAGAGCTGACGGTATTCCCTGTGCGTATAAGGAGTGCACTTTCGTTAAAGGTTCCATCGGAAAAAGGATCCGATGAATATAACAAATTATAGCCTGAAAAGGGCCTGATAACAGTGGATTGTAATTTGGGTTTTTGTAAACAGACCCCAATAGGGGAAAACTGGGAGAGCAACACCTGAAGCTCACCCCTGTTACCCCTGAGGCCTCGGATATTCCACTGCAAATAAGCCATGATTTATGGAGAAAAAGATAGAAGTGGAAGTGAGAGGATGCTATGGACTAGGGTTAGAAAAGTCCACGTGTGGAGGCAGCGGAAGACCTGTAATCAGAGAGGGAGGAGGACGTTGTGAAGGAAGGGGGGGTTGAGACGAAGAAGAGAGATGAGGAACCTCAGATGGAGTAGTGTCCATCATCAGCCCAGTCTCTGAAATATATTCTGCAATAGCTTCCAGTGTTTCGGAAGTCAAAGATGCAGAATGGGAGACTACATTAGAAATGGAAGAAACTATCAGGGAGTCTATAGACTGTACTAAAGTAGAGGACGAGGAGATAGAAGAGGAAACTGTCGTAGGGACTTGGGAGGGGACAGGGGATGAAGGTAGTGTATGAGGAGGAGGATGAACCTCCACACACGTTACAGAACTAGTCGGAGGCGAAGAACCTGGCAATAGGGATTTTTTGCCGGGCTTATAAGAGGGGGGGGGCGCTGAGGTTTAGGTGAAGGACGAAAACGTGTAGACTCAGAACTGTGCGAGTGAATAGAGGAAGGAGTGTGGATAGTATGGGAAGCCGAGGTAGGGACCTCGGAGCCAAGAACATCAAAAGGATTCGAGACAGGGGTGACTGAGGATGAGGCGACCACAGAGGAAGCCGTGGAAGTTGGGACCCCAGAAGCGGGGCGACGTTTAGCAATGCGAGAATAGGAAATACGGGGAAGTTTCCTTTGAAGGCGAAGATGAGAGACAGCCATAGCATATGAGAAGCCTTCCGCCTCTTTGAGACAATGGATTTCCCGCTCATTCAGGTAAACCTGACAACGGCGAGAATATGAAGGATGTGCCTCATGACAGTTAAGGCAAGAGGGAGGTAGAGTACAAGAAGAACTGGCATGGTCATCAGCACCACAGACTGGGCATTCGGCCATGGACCTGCAATATTTTGCTGGATGACCAAAACGCCAGCAGTTTCTACACTGCTGTGGTGTAGGGGTCACCTTTCGAACTTGTAAACGTTGACCTGCAATGTAGACCGAAGGTGGCAGTTCTCGGCAGTCAAACGTTAAACGAGCTATATTGCAAGGATAACGTCTTCGCTTATTGGCTGGGAGGACAAAAGTGTCAACATTAAGGATAGGGAGTTCTTGGAGCTCAAGCTGCTCGAAAATGTCATCACCACATGTCTGGAAATTCCGTTGGACAATGGTGTGGGGCAAAATGACAGAACCACAACAAGAATTGAGGGAATGGTGCTTGTCAATAGTAACAGGAGTAGTATCAATGGTTGTTAGAAGAGAAAGATCGCGAGCTTGGCCAGCATTCTGGACCGTGATGATGTGAGTGCCGCTCTTGAGAGTGTGAAATGAGATGTCTTTACCAACATGGCGTAGCAGAGCCTTACCAATACTATGGTCTGAAAGATAGGTATTAGGAGAAGTCGGTCGAAGAGTATTAAGGGGAGTGCGTGACGAGTTTGTCGTTTCTGAGATGAACGAGAAGAAAGTGTCGAATCGTCATGTGTGGGTCTTGGTCGTTTGGGTGTGGGACCAGGGGTTGTCCGATGTGAGATGGGCGAGTGATTCGAAAATTGCCGCACCGTCGAGGGAGAAGCCGGAATCAAGGTCAGAGAAGAGCGAAGGTCAGATGTATCGAAAGGGCCAGTCGGGTCCCTGGGACCTGAAGCAGGTGACGAACTGGCACCTGCTTCAGGTACAGGGGTATTAGGGTTGTCCGAAGAGTTATCCGTTATCAAGGTAGGGTCAGAACTAGGTGCGGTATCAAGGGGCCCGGGGGTAGAGTCACGGATTAGGGCATCCATGGTTAGGTTACTTCTTTCTTTTTGTTTTTAAGAAAAAAAAAAAGAAAAGAAAATAAAAATAAAAAAAAAGAATAAAAAAAAGGGGGGAACGTGGAGAAATAGCTCCTAGGAGGAATGAAAGGGGCATTAATCCCCCTCCGCGCCCAAGAGGACCTCAACACCGCAAGTAGTGCAGATGCTGCATGGAACCCGTGCCATACCCTACCCTTCATGCCAGTAAACCAGCAATCCGGGATAGCAACCTCACATCCACCGAGCCACCTCGGCGGACAAAAGAGAGGGCGGCCGGATATCCGCCACAAAGCATACCGCCTTCGGCCACCACCCCTGGAATCCGAAAGGTGGCCTCCAGAGATACACCCGTCGCCTGAAAGATACCCAAGGCCACCCCCCGGGAGACCGGAGAGGGATTGGGACATCCCCAGGCGATCCAGATTCCACGGCAAACTACACCACCGCCAAGAACCTCAACGGAATAGGAATGGACCACGGTACCCTTCCTCCTACCTAGGAACTTGAATGCCTGTGGAGAGAAGTTCCCAGGGTAAAAATGGGAAGGAAATAAGGTAGGGATGAGGAGTAGGGGGAGGAGGAAAGGGAAAAGGGAGGATGGGGAAGATGGGAAAAGGGAGGGGGGATTGGGGGGTAATTAGGTTCGGTCTGAGGAAGAGGACCAAAAGGTCCAATTCCTCAGACCGATAGCCTCTTTACCTCGTCAAGGAGCCCCCCTTAAAGAGGGATGAACTATCATCATGTAAGGGTCTTGGGCATTTAGATGTGGGACCGGAGTTGGTCCAACGTGGGACGGGCGAGCTACCTGAAAATTGCTGCACTGTAGAGGGAGAAGCCAGAAGCATAGTCAAAGAAGAGAAGAGGTCAAACGTATCAAAAGGGCCAGTCGGAAACCCGGTACCTGAAGCAGGTGATGAACTGGCACCAGCAAGAGGTACAGGGGTATTGGAAGTGTCTGAAGAGTGGTCCAATAACGAGGCAGGGTCAGAACAGGGTGTGAATCTCCATGATTAGGCTACTTCTTTCTTTTTGCTTTTAGAAAAAAAAAGAAAAAAAAGAAGGGAATGTAGAGGAATAGCTCCTAGGAGGAAGGAAAGGGGTGTGAATCTCCCTCCATGCCCATGAGGACCTCAGCACTGCAACTAGTGCAGATGCAGCATGGAACCCGTGCCATTCCCTACTCTTCATGCCAGTAAACCAGCAATCAGGGATAGCAACCTCACATCCACCGAGCCACCTCGGTGGACAAAAGAGAGGGCAGCCGGACACCTGTCACAAAGCATACCTCCTTTGGCCACCACCCCCGGAATCCGAAAGGTGGCCTCCAGAGATACACTAGTCGACTGAAAGACACCCAAAGCAACCCCCTGGGAGACCGGAGAGGGATCGGGACATCCCCAGGCAATCCAGATTCCATGGCAAACTACACCACCACCAAGAACCTCAACAGAATGGGATGGACCACAGTACCCTACCTCCTACCTTGGAACCAGAATGCCTGTGGAGAAAATCCCAAAGGCTGAAAGCGGCAAGGGAATAAAAGAGGGAGGAAAAGGAGGAAAGGGAGGATGGGGAAGATGGGATAGTGGAGGGGGATTGGGGGTAATTAGGTTCGGTATGAGGAAGAAGACCAAGAGGTCCAATTCCTCAGACCGATAGCCTCTTTACCGCGACAAGGAGACCCCTTTAAAGAGGAGCAGACTGAGAGATCAATGGAAGAGAGAGAATGAGTACAATGATCAAAATGGGTTGGAGTACCCGTATTTAAAACTTAGAGGGGAAGAGAAGCGAGAAAAGCCTCTAACTGAATGCCGTGGGAGTCACAGTGAGACCCCCATCCCCAGAGAAAATGGTGGGCATTAAAATCACCAAGTAACAGAAGTGGTGGTGGTAAGGAAGAAACCAGAAAGGCAACATCTGGGATAGATAATGCCGGAGAGATACAAAAAACAGATTGTATACCACTTATTCAAGTAGACACGGGCTGCAGTGTAATGCAGCGAAGTATGAGCAAAGAGCTGACGGTATGGAATATCAATGCGTATAAGAAGGGCACTTTCATTAAAGGTTCCACTGGAAAAAGGATCCGATGAATATAATAAATCATAGACTGAGATGGAATGGATAACAGCGGAGTGTAATTTGGGTACTTGAAAACAAACACCAACAGGGAAAAACTGGGAGAGCAACACTTGAAGCTCACCCCAGTTACCTCTGAGACCAAGGATATTCCACTGTATATAAGCCATGATTTGTAAAGAGAAAGATATAAGAAATCTACAGGTAAAGGTATCTACGGACTAGAAGGGTTAGAAAAGTCCACATGTGGTGGCAGCGGAAAACGTTCAAGCAGCAAAGGAATGGGACACTGCGAAGAAAGTAGTGCAGACAGAGAAGAGGGAAGAGGAGGAACAGGAGGTGGATCGGTGTCCATCAATGGTCTAGTCTCATCAATATATTCTGAGATAGCTTCAAGTGTTTTGGAAGACAAGGACGTTGTATGGGAGACAATATTGGAGATGGAAGGAGGAGGGCGAGTAAAGATTGAGGTGACAATGGACTGTACCAAAGTAGGGAGGGACGAAGGGGTAGAAGGAACTGGAAAAAAAGCTTGGGAGGGGACAGGAGAGGAAACAATCTGGGAGGGGGCAGAAGAAGAAGAAAGTTGGGAGGGGACAGGGAAGGAAGGAACAGTACGAGGAGAAGGGTGAACCTTCACACTTGTAACAGAGCCAGTTAGAGGTGAAGAACCAGGTACAGAGACCAGAAAGGAGAAATGTGGAGGTAGAAGAAGGGAAGGAGGGGTTAAAGGAGATTTGAGCAATGGGGATTTTTTGAACTTCTGAGAAGTAGAGGGGCGATGGGGAGGAGGTGTTGTACGAGGTCTTGTAGACACCGGAACTTGTGATCAAGAAGATTAAGAAGTGAGAACAGAATAAGGTGTTGAGGTAGGGATCTCTGAGTTCAGGACAGCAAAAGAATTAGAGACGGGTGACTGTGGAAGGGGTGACCACAGAGGAGGCTGCAGAAGTTGGGGGGACATTTAGTAACACGAGAATAAGAAATACGGGGAAGTCTCCCTAGGAGGCATAGATGAAAGACTGTCATAACATATGAGAAACCTTCTGCCTCTTTCAGACAATGGATTTCTCGTTCATTTAAGTAAACTTGACAACAGCGAGAGTAAGACAGGTGAGCCTCATTACAATTAAGACAAGAGGGAGGTAGACTACAAGACAGATTTGTATGGTCATCAGCACCACAGACTGGGCATTCAGCTATGGATCTGCAGCAGGTGACAAAACGGCACCAGCAAGAAGTACAGAGGTATGAGAAATGTCCAAAGAGTGGTCCAATAACAAGGCAGGGTCGGAACAGGGTGTGCTATCAGGAAGGGGCCCGGGGCTAACAGGTTCATGGCTTGGGAACTCCATGGTTAGGTTACTTCTTTCTTTTTTTTTTTTTTTAAAAAAGAAGCAAAGAAAATAAAAAGAAAAAAAAGAATAAAAAAGGTGGGCAACGTGGAGGAATAGCTCCTAGGAGAAATGAAAGGGCCGTAAATCTCCCTCCGCTCCCAAGAGGACCTCAGCATCACAAGTAGTGCAGATGCGGCATGGAACCCATGCCATACAATACCCTTTATGCCAGTAAACCAGCAATCCGGGATAGCAACCTCACATCTGCCAAGCCACCTCGGTGGAAAAAAAGAGTGGGCGGCCGGACACCCGCCACGAAGCATACCTCCTTCGGCCACCACCCCCTGGAATCTGACAGGCAGACTCCAGAGATACACCCGTCACCCGAAAGACACCCAAAGCCACCCCCCGTTAGACTAGAGAGGAATCAGGACACCTCCAGATGATCCAGATTCCATGGCAAACTACACCACCACCAAGAACCTCAATGGAATGGGATGGACCCCAGTACCCTTCCCCCTACCTAGGAACTAGAGTGCCTGTGGGAAGAATCCCAAATACTGAAAATAGGAAGGGAATAGGGGAGAGATGGGGAGGATGAAGAGGAAAGAGAAAGAAAATGGGGGATGGGGAGGATGGGATAGGGAAAAGGGGATTGGGGGTAATTGAGTTCAGTCTTAGGAAGGAGAACAAAATATCTAATTATTCAGACCAAGAGTCTCTTCACTGTGCCAAGGAGCCCCCCTTGAAGAGGTGTGAATCTGAAATGTGAGACTGCAGTCAAGGTGGAGGCCTAGAAATTTGCCCACCATTTGTCTTGAAATGAGTGAACCATTTATCAATATGCTTAGCTGCACATTTGAAGCTTTGTTTCCAAATAGCAAGAAGTATGTTTTGTCTATATTGTGAGTAAGCTTGTTGGTAGTCATCCAAGTACAATGGACCCTTGAGTAATGGCTGTAATCTGTTCCAGGAGCTCAGCCTTAACTCGAACTGGCCGAAAGTCTAACCATTATTTCCCATAAGAAATAATGTAAATACAATTAATCCGTTCCAGATACCCAAAAATATTTACAAAAAAATCTTTTTTTAAAAAGTAACTATAGTTTTACATACACAAAACAATTATACATATTAGAGTTATTAGAAAATAAATGCAACCATTTAAATACACATTTAAATAAACACATAAAACAACATTTTTACTTACCTTACCACCGTTGAAGACACTGCAAGACTCCAAGCAGATATAAACCAAATCTTTAAATTTGCTGCAGAAAACAATATGAAGTTCAATGATGAGAAATTTCAATTACTCAGATACGGAAAACGTGAGGAAATTAAAATCTCATCGGAGTACAAAACTAATTCCAACCACACAATAGAGCAAAAAACTGGGAGTGATCATGTCAGAGGATCTCACCTTCAAGGACCATAACACCGTAGCAATCGCATCTGCTAGAAAAATGACAGGATGGATAACGAGAACCTTCAAAACCAGGGATGCAAAGCCCATGTTGACACTTTACAAATCGCTTGTTCTATCTAGGCTGGAATATTGCTGCACACTAACTGCACCTTTCAAGGCAGGTGAAATTGCTGACCTTGAAAATGTGGAGAGAACCTTCACAGCACGCATAACTGCGATAAACCACCTCAATTACTGGGAACGCTTGAAGTTTCTAAACCTGTACTCCCTAGAACGCAGGCTGGAGAGATACATTGTTATATACACGTGAAAAATTCTCGAGTGATTAGTACCAAACTTACACATGAAAATCACTCCCTACGAAAGCAAAAGACTCGGCAGGCGATGTAACATCCCCACAATGAAAAGCAGGAGTGCCACTAGCACGTTGAGGGACAACACAATAAGTGTCAGGGGCCCAAGATTGTTCAACTGCCTCCCAGCATACATAAAAGGGATTACCAACAAACCCCTAGCTGTCTTCAAGCAGGCACTGGACAGGCACCTAAAGTCGGTACCTGACCAGCCAGGCTGTGGTTCGTACGTTGGACTGCGTGAGGCCAGCAGTAACAGCCTGGTTGATCAGGCTCTGGTCCAACATGAGGCCTGGTCACAGACCAGGCCGCGGGGGCGTTGACCCCTGGAATTCTCTCCAGGTAAACTCCAGGTATTGAAGATTGTTGATGGCATCTGGAAGATAGGGAGGAGGAGTCAGGGAGGGCTTAGTGTTTGGAAGGGGAATCCCCATTCCCTGCCTTCATGCTATACTCCCTGCATGCCTGCTACACTCCCTGCATGCCTCGTACACTCCCTTCATGCCTCCTACACTCCCTGCATGCTTGCTACACTCCCTGCATGCCTGCTATACTCCCTGTATGCCTGCTACACTCCCTGCATGCCTGCTACTCTCCCTGCATGCCTGCTACACTCCCTGCATGCCTGCTACACTCCCTGCATGCCTCCTACACTCCCTTCATGCCTGCTACACTCCCTGCATGCTTGATACACTCCCTGCATGCCTGCTACACTCCCTGCATGCCTGCTACACTCCCTGCATGCCTGCTACACTCCTGCATGCCTGCTTAACTCCCTGCATGCCTGCTACACTCCCTGCATGCCTGCTACACTCCCTGCATGCCTGCTACACTCCCTGCATGCCTGCTACACTCCCTGCATGCCTGTTACACTCCCTGCATGCCTGCTATACTCCTGCATGCCTGTTACACTCCCTGCATGCCTGCTACACTCCCTGCATGTCTGCTACACTCCCTGCATGCCTGCTATACTCCCTGTATGCCTGCTACACTCCCTGCATGCCTGCTACACTCCCTGCATGCTTGCTACACTCCCTGCATGCCTGCTACACTCCCTGTATGCCTGCTACACTTCCTGCATGCCTGCTACACTCCCTGCATGCCTGCTACACTCCCTGCATGCCTGCTACACTCCCTGCATGCCTGCTACACTCCCTGCATGCCTGCTACACTCCCTGCATGCCTGCTACACTCCCTGCATGCCTGCTAAACTCCCTGCATGCCTGCTACACTCCCTGCATGCCTGCTACACTCCCTGCATGCCTGCTACACTCCCTGCATGCCTCCTACACTCCCTTCATGCCTGCTACACTCCCTGCATGCTTGCTACACTCCCTGCATGCCTGCTACACTCCCTGCATGCCTGCTACACTCCCTGCATGCCTGCTACACTCCCTGCATGCCTGCTACACTCCCTGCATGCCTGCTACACTCCCTGCATGCCTGCTACAGTCCCTGCATGCCTGCTACAGTCCCTGCATGCCTGCTACCCTCCCTGCATGCCTGCTACACTCCCTGCATGCCTGCTACCACAGGGGGGCCACTAGGAAGCTTCTTTGGACCCATGGTGACTTATATTTTACAGTGACAATCAATAAACACAATAAAATTATTGTGAAATGTTTGAATGAGCGCATTGGGTAATGTTCACTCAAAGATAAATAAAGCTAGACTGGCTCACAACGCCTGAGAGGGGAGGAGCGCAAGCGCGGACAGGTCGGGTACGCAGGCTGATAGTCAGGGAAATGGCCGATTGTCGGAGAAAAATTGGGCCGAAAAAGCGATCAAAACTCGAACCGGCCAATACTCAGACCGGCCGAAAGTCGAGGGTCCACTGTAGATATTTTTAGTACAGTGGTACTTCGCGTTTCAGCTGCCATAGTTCATTCTGGAAGGCTGTTCAAATGCCGTTACCGAACGAATTTGTTCCCATAAGGAATAATGTAAATTAGATTAGTCCATTTCAGACCCCCAAAAATACACTTACAAAAGCACTTACAATAATACACTTACATAATTGTTCGAGTTGGGAGCTATACGAAACTCAGGGTACCACTGTAGTTCGTTATTTACAGTGTCTGTTAGAATACTACTTGGGTTTGGGTGAGAGAAGACACAAGTAGTCATCTGAAAATAAAACTGGTTTAAGGAGTTTAGATGCATTTGGGAGGTCATTGACATAAATGAGAAATAGAAGTGGGCCAAAGACACTACCCTGTGGGAATCCAACAAGAACAGGTTGTGTGGCTTTTAAGATCCTAGAATTTCAGATAGGATTTTCCAGGACTTTTTCATATTACCTTTTATGTCATAAAATCAGTTTTCATAATACAGTTTTTTAGACCTCCTAATTAGAGCAGTAAGTATTGACGAGTAACATTTTGTCAGATCCTTTGTAACTAGACCCATTCTGTACTGTTTTTCATATAAATGTTTTTTATCAATAGTAGTAGTAGGTTGGTAGACAGCAACCACTCAGGGAGGTACTACCGTCCTGCCAAGTGAGTGTAAAACAAAAGCCTGTATTTGTTTTACATGATGGTAGGATTGCTGGTGTCTTTTTTTTCTGTCTCATAAACATGCAAGATTTCAGGTACGTCTTGCTACTTCTACTTACACTTAGGTCACACTACACATATATATACACATTTATGTATACACACTCATATGAGTTTTCTTTGATTTTATCTTAATAATTCTTGTTCTTATTTCTTTTCCTTTCATATCCATGGGGAAGTGGAATAAGAATCTTTCCTCCGTAAGCCATGCGTGATGTAAAAGTCAACTAAAATGTCGGGAACAATGGGCTAGTAACCCCTTTTTCTGTGTAGATTTACTAAAAAGAAAAAGAATAAAACCGTCAAAGTGGGATGTCTGAATGTGCGTGGATGTTGTGCGAATGATAAGAAAGAGATGATTGTAGATGTTATGAATGAAAAGAATTATTATTATTATTATAATCAAATAGAAGCGCTAAACCACAGGGGTTATACAGCGCTGCAGGTTATTCTAGGATGCAGGGAGAGTGGGTTGTAAAGTCTCAAACTACTCACCGTAAAGAACATTCATACTTACTCTTGTGCCTACTACATATATAAAACTTTACACTCTAATATAAACCCTCTGCTCAAAACTCTCCTCACCAACTTTAATAGGACCCATGACCACAACACAAGACACAGATCACTTTTGATATACCCCGTGTTCATATCAACCTATGTAAAATTTATGCACATAAAGGGCCCCAGAATCTGGAATTCATTACCAGTAAATATTAAGATAATCTTGTCTGAAAATCAATTTAAGACTCAACTCAAAAACCACCTACTCACCCAAACCTAAATGATCATGCTATAAACTACTTTGAAAAATGCTCATTGTTACTTTCCTATAGATAATCTCAATTTTTAATAATATGTTACTATTATGTTACCCCCTACTCATATTATAAGTTAATGTCAAAAATGCTCAATGTTATTTTCCTTAAGATAATCTCAATTCCATATTATCATTCAAGAATCTTAACACCTGTAACAATCTAAGATCTAATATAATTATATAATAATTTAAACAGTAAAATTTCATCATATTGTAATTTTGAAAATAATTTTTAACTAGAATAAACTCAATAAATTTCTCTAATATTAAGTACATAGTTTTTAAGGACTAGAATAAGCTGCCCCTAATGCCATGGCATGTCAGTGGCTCTCCTTGCACTCAATTTACATTGTAATTTCCCATACCCATGTAACCTGCAATGAAATAAAATTTGTTTGTTTGTTTGTTTGTGATACTAACAGACGGACATGCGCAGTTCAGCATGCCATCGTAGAGTTGACAAGGTGTACCTACATGGTGGGTTCACGACGTATGATTCAGTCGTAAATTTTCTGAATGCATCTGTAGGCAGGTAGGTTAGAGTGACGAAGATGTCTTCCTCGTGGACAAAACTTTTTACGAATTCTTGGACTTTATATGGTGTGAAGAGCGTGTGCGGGGCCACAGGTGTATTTCACAGAGCCATTACAGAGTCTGGTGTGAAATTAACTGGAGAATATTGAGCTTCGGTTTTTAAGTGTCGTGTAGATTATTATTATTATTATAATCAAATAGAAGCGCTAAACCACAGGGGTCATACAGCGCTGCAGGTTATTGCAGTATGCAGGGAGAATGGGTTGTAAGAGGGAGATGGATGATTAGTAGGGTATGGAGTGTAGCAGGACAGTGGATAGTGCAGGGATAGAGGGTAGCAAGAGATCGAGGTAGAAGGGACTGAGGGAGGTGCTAGAGGTATAATCTTCAGAGTTTGTGTAGTAAGTCAGTTTCTGTCAAAAAGTCAACGAGAGAGTCAGGATTAAAGGAGGGTCCATCTGCAAGAAGGGAAGGTAAAGAAAGGGCCGCAGAGCGAAGACGTCGTTGGAGGTAAATTCTGCGTGCTCGTTGATAGAGGGGGCAGTCCAACAGGATATGTCGAACAGACACTGGAACCTGACAATGCTCACAGAGAGGGGCAGGGAGCTTCTCCATGAGATACCCGTGAGTAAGACGAGTGTGGCCGATGTGAAGACGGGAGAGTGTAGTCTCCCAACCCCGACATTGGTGACAAGAAGAAGGCCAGAAACCTATAATCGGTTTAATAGAATGAAGTTTGTTATTTAGCAGGTCAGACCAGCGTTGTTGCCAACAGGTGCGAAGGTGGGTAGCAATGACCGCAAAATAGTCCGTGAAAGGAACACCTCTATATGAAACTGGAAGGTCATGTACTGCTGACCGCGCAGCAGTGTCTGCCTATTCATTGCCCTGTACGTCAACATGACCAGGGACCCAACAAAAGACAATATCTTTATGCTTGCTAAAGATACGGCGTAACCAAAGGTGGATACGAAGAACTAGGGGGTGAGGTGTATCAATTTTACAGATAGCCTGTAAAGCACTAAGGGAGTCTGAAACGACCACAAATGGTGACACAGGCATAGATGCAATACGGATAAGTGCCACAAGAATGGCATACAATTCAGCCGTAAATATGCTAGCCGAGGGTAATAGATGCCCTCGTACGACGCTGTCCGGAAACACTGCTGCGAATCCGATGCCGTCAGATGACTTTGAACCATCGGTGTATACTGCGATGTCATGGGAATGAGAACGGAAATGGTCTAGAAAGAAAGAGCGAGAAGCCGCCGTAGGTAGTTGGGCTTTCGCGCAAGGTAGAGGAATAGAACAGACACGGACAGCAGGAACTTCCCAAGGGGCAGGGGAAAGGGAGATGTCACATGAACATATAGAGGTGGGAGCTGAAGGGAAGACAGGAGTGAATGTAGACGAAGAGAAAAGGGACGAAGTAAGCAGGGGCGACGAACAAATAAAGAGCGCCTACTAACATCTGTAACAATCCTATACATGGAAGGATTGCGGAGGTCATGAGAGCGAACAAAATAGCGAATGCAATGTGCATCACGACGATCGGATAAGGATGGAATGTTCGCTTCTACATAGAGGCTCTCAACCGGGAAAGAACGAAATGCACCAAGGCATAAGCGTAATCCCTGGTGATGGATGGGATTAAGGATGGAAAGAGTATCAGGGAAGGCCGCCGAATATATCTGGTCACCATAATCGAGTTTCGACAAAATTAGGGCTGAATGTAGGCGAAGGAGAGTTCTACGATCAGCCCCCCATGAAAGATGTGCGAGGGTTTTAAGAAGGTTCAGCCTGGTGTGACAAGTTGCCTTCAGAGAGGTAATGTGAGGTTTCCAGGACAATCGACGGTCAAACAGGAGGCCGAGAAACCTGACTGTATCACGTTCTGGGATACGTGAGCCGTATAGGTACAATGGATGATCAGAGACCACTGAACGTCTAGTAAACGTAATTTGATGAGTTTTGCCACTAGAAAATTTAAACCCGTGAGTGGTGGCCCAATCAGAAACCCGGTTGACGGCATGCTGGAGGAAAACTGCAATGAGGTGACAGTCAGCACCTGCACAAGCTATAGCAAAGTCATCCACATAGAGCGATGACCAAATATTGGATGGGAGAACAGATGCCAGATTATTTATAGCAAGCAGAAAGAGTGTTGTGCTCAGAACACATCCCTGGGGGACACCTTCAGCTTGGACAAATTCCGGGGAGAGTTCATTACTAACCCGGACCCGGAAATGTCTGTCAGTTAAGAAGGCCTTAAGAAAGAATGGTAGGTTGCCTCGGAGGCCTAAGGAGTGGGCCTGGGCCAAGATATTATATCTCCAAGTTGTGTCATAAGCCTTCTCAAGGTCGAAAAAGATAGCGATAACCGAATGGTTATTCGCAAAGGCATTACGAATATACGTATCCAAGCGCAGCAAGGGGTCAATGGCAGAACGGCCCTTACGGAAGCCATATTGACTAGGGGAGAGACTATTGTGCGTCTCTAAATACCACATCAAACGTCTATTAACTAGACGTTCCATCACCTTGCAAACTGCACTGGTAAGAGCGATGGGACGGTAGTGAGAGGAATCACGTCCCTTGCGACCATATGAGATTAAAGAGTCGTAAGAGGACAGTAAGAGCAGACTGATGTAAATGCTGTAGCATACGAATATGTATGCCGTCTGGCCCAGCTGCCGATGATCGGCAAGCAGAGAGTGTTGCCTCCAGTTCTTGAAGGGTAAAAGGTACATTATAGGATTCTTCTCTAAGAGAAGAAAAATCTAAGGGCTTTAACTCGCTGGCAGACTTAGAAGAAAGGAACGAGAGGCATAGATGGAGCCCCAAATTAAATGATACTTATACGTTCTCCTGTCTCATAATGGGTTTCCTTAAGGGACGACTTTATTGGTGGCATCCCAGAGGATGGTAGTATACCTTAGATAGGGCTTTGAAATCAACTGAGATGGAATAATAGATATTAGCCTGTAAAACTGATGTGTAAAAAATATGTTCCTATGCATAACCATAACATTGTAAAAAAAATTATTAATAAAAATTAAGGTTAATTTTTTTTTTAGGTTTTAGATGAACTTTAATGCCTAAACCGCTCAGGGGTAGGGGAGATATCCCAAGACCAATCCTTCCATTCACTCATGATTTGTACATTCTCTTGCCTAACCTATCTTGCAATAGTCTTTCCAAATTAAACCAACCCATAGGAGTTTTACATTATTATAATCATGGGGGAGCGCTAAACCCATAGGATTATACAGTGAATGTGGGGGGATGGAAGGTATTCAGGCTCAATTCAGGGAACCGGAGCACAGTTGCATTTCCCTAGATCAAGAGCCCCTCACCAGCACCAAGGAACCTCCTGTTAGGGGAGAGGTTTTACAGTGCTTGGGAATAAGGCAATCAACTTCGATCCAAGAGGAGTGCTGATCCCCCACAGGCAGGGAGCATATCTACGAAAAATAGCTCATATGGCAATCACTGAAATTGCGACCGTGTCCAAACATCAGACACTCATCTTTTAGATAACGATAACTTTACCGTAAAATCAGGTCAAAAATATAAGTCAAGCTTGTTAATCTTTTAATTAACAAATTATGGCACTGCATGAAAATTACAACTGCACCTTCCCTGTTTTCACTGATGCAAATTGGTCTCTGTGCTCAAATTCAGGTTTTTTTTCAGTTTCTTCTCTTTCTACACTCAGCAGAGCAAGATCACAAAGTTTGTAATGACCCATGGAAGCTCTCAAATACAAAGGTATTAGTTCTAACTTGCTGAATGATCTCTCACAGCTGGCGATGGAAACTACGATGGTCAGCATTATCTGAATAGCAATACGAAAATTGAGGAAGACGCTCTCATCTCCATACTGTACAATAAATTCGAGATCTTCGGGTTTAGATATTTTCATGTTGGCCCGACTTGATAGCAACATTCTACAATCCAAAATTTCTTCATACAGCTGCTGTCGTTCAATATCAGAGCCGTACAATTCGCCAAAATTTTCGCACTTCTTTAGGTTGTTACTGTTGGCTCTGTAAACAGCCCCTCGACATCGAGAAAGAACCCAAACTAGACGTCAGTATCGTGCAAATGAATAAACCTTTCATCCATTTCTCCGTGAAGACGGTCAAGTGTTCCCTTCATGATACTTTCCGTTTCCTCCTTGGCTGTTAACCCAGCATCTCTAGAGTTTTCATCAACCATTCGTTTCATTCGTCATAACTCATACCTCAACATGGGGTTATACAGCTGCCTTGCATCACTTCTGGTTTCACTGGTCTCGTTTACATTATCATGTTCTGGAGAACTTGAAGTATCTCCTCAAGGTACTTGTTGACGGGCTTCACTGCTTCTGTCCTTGCATTCTACGGGGTTTCAGACTCCGGCTTAACACAGGCACGGCGTTTTTTTTTAGTTTTCCCAGCACTGTGTTGAACGAGAGAAGAACACGTAGAGAGTTTTGATGGTTCCAAAAAAGTGACCATCTTTGTATTCTGCTTGATTGCATGTACACCCACCAAGTTGAGTAAGTGATTGTCGCAATTCACAAACCCTGCCAAGTTGTTTTTCTCACATATTCTTTGATGAACACCACTTATGTGTCCAGCAATCACAGCAGCGTTGCATAGCACAGCTACCGACAATCTTGTAGCTCCATTTCGGTTTTCTCTAGCTGTTTCAAGCTCTCAGCATCCTTCTGGCTTATCTGGATAAAATCAAGGAAAGACTCTCTAACACGCACTGTTTTTCCTCTCATTATTATTATAATCAAATAGAAGTGCTAAACCACAGGGGTTATTATTATTATAATCAAATAGAAGCGCTAAACCACAGGGGTTATTATTATAATCAAATAGAAGCGCTAAACCACAGGGGTTATTATTATTATAATCAAATAGAAGCGCTAAACCACAGGGGTTATTATTATTATAATCAAATAGAAGCGCTAAACCACAGGGGTTATTATTATTATAATCAAATAGAAGCGCTAAACCACAGGGGTTATTATTATTATAATCAAATAGAAGCGCTAAACCACAGGGGTTATACAGCGTTTTTCCTCTCAAAGAAAACTTCCACGTACCTCACTACTTCTGACGTCTGCTCACGGTGTGCCTGATCAGTAGTAGTCGAACAGACCATATTAACTGGCTTAATGAAAGCTTCTCAGTAAACTCTGGCATACAGTCTTTCCCTCCTGTCCTGTCCACGTTCTCTGGTAGCCTCACTTTTAACCTCGTCATACTCGGATTGATCTGTTTTGACTTCCTTTTCGGCCTGTGATGCATTTGTACTTGATCCACCTTCAGATTCTAAGAAACTTGTAGCAGGTGCAGGCGACTCCATGGAACGTGTTGAACTTGTTCCAGGCTTTTCAAAGAAGGGCATAAAGAACTTGCTCAACTTTTTGGCTTCCTCCACCTTCAACTTTCGTCTCTTCCATCCTTCAGCTCCACTTTCCTTCTTTGTGCTTCTAACCCAATGATAATAAAAATTATTATTATTATTATTATCAAATGATAATAAAAAACATCATACATCTGAAGAAATTTTATTTTTCTCTAATATATACATCTGAAGAAATTTTATTTTTCTTCACTATCTGAGGATAGCTTGTCTAATAGAAACTGCTCAGTGGAGCCCCGCTCCTTCCTTAAAGTGGTGTCCAGGGCATGTGCCATACCTCAGTTACGCCACTGCACCCAGGCCATCTTCACTACCTCCATTATTACATTCATGGGGAGCACTATACCCATAGGGGTCATAAAGCACCTGGGGAATGGGAGGCAATTGGATTTAATTCCTTGGATCAAGAACCCCTCACAGCATCACGGAATCTCCTTTAGGTTTAAATGCCATGGTCGGCACCCATAAAAAGTATTCTTATGCTCTACAGTAATTAATTCATGCACTTACACACACAGCGTCAGGATGTGGAAAAAATCTGGAGTGATGTAGTGGAGGCAGGATCCATACATAGCTTTAAGAAGAGGTACGATGAAGCTCTTGGAGCAGGGGGTGTGGACCTGTTAGCGACCAGCAAAGAGCTATGACTTGACCGCTGCAACCACAAATAGGTGAGTACACACAGGGTTAGGTTAGATTCATCAAGACACAGGACAAGCATTTCCTGACGCGGATCTCAAAGGATGACCCACCTGAGGAGAAAATTCTCCAAGAGAGGGGGGTATCAGCCCTTTCTGCCCTTTTCAAGGGCCCAGCCCTTTCCACCCTTAGATTATTATTATAATCAAAAGGAGCGCTAAACTCCGCCCTTAGAAAGTGCCAGACTGCGTCTCTGGCTTCAACAAATTAACTAATAACAGATGAACGGACCCAAGGAGCCAGGAGTCACGTAGTCACTGACCAGCGTTGCAACGAGTGTATATGATTAATAGACATTTGATATAAATACGACTCTTTGCCGTAGCAGGAAAGTTAAAGAAATGGGCTATTTCCATTTCTACACTTGAACCTACAATCGTGCTCCAGTGATCGAAGTATTTAGATTATTATTATTATTATTATTATTATAATCAAATAGAAGCTCTAAACCACAAGGATCATACAGCGCTGCAGGTTATTGCAGGATGCAGGGAGAATGGGTTGTAAGAGGGAGATGAATGATTAGTAGGGTATGGAGTGCAGCAGGATAGTGGATAGTGCAGGGATAGAGGGTAGCAAGATATCGAGGTAGAAGGGACTGAGGGAGGTGCTAAAGGTATAATCTTCAGAGTTTGTGTAGTAAGTCAGTTTCAGTCAAAAAGTCAACAAGAGAGTCAGGATTAAAGGAGGGTCCATCAGCAAAAAGGGAAGGTAAAGAAAGGGCCCCAGAGCGAAGACGCCGTCGGAGGTAAATTCTGCGCGCTCGTTGATAAAGTGGACAGTCCAACAGAATATGTCGAACAGACACTGGAACCTGACAATGCTCACAGAGAGAGGCAGAGAGCCTCTCCATGAGATACCCGTGCGTAAGATGAGTGTGGCCAATGTGAAGACAGGAGAGTGTAGTCTCCCAACCTCGACATTGGTGACAAGAAGGCCAGAAACCTATACTCAGTTTAATAGAATGAAGTTTGTTATTTAGCAGGTCAGATCAGCGTTGTTGCCAACGGGTGCAAAGGTGGGTAGCAATGACCGCAAAATAGTCCGTAAAAGGAACACCTCTATATGAAACTGGAAGGTCATGTACTGCTGACCGCGCAGCAGTGTCTGCCTGTTCATTGCCTTGTACGTCAACATGACCAGGGACCCAACAAAAAACAATATCTTTGTGCTTGCTAGAGATACGGCGTAACCAAAGTTGGATACGAGGTGTATCAATTTTACGGATAGCCTGCCTGTAAAGCACTAAGGGAGTCTGAAACGACCACAAATGGTGACACAGGCATAGATGCAATACGGATAAGTGCCACAAGAATGGCATACAATTCAGCCGTAAATATGCTAGCCGAGGGTAATAGATGCCCTCGCACGATGCTGTCCGGAAACACTGCTGCGAATCCGACGCCTTCAGACGACTTTGAACCATCAGTGTATACTGCAATGGCATGGGAATGAGAGCGGAAGTGGTCTAGAAAAAAAGAGCGAGAAGCCGCCGTAGGTAGGCGGGCTTTCGCGCAAGGTAGAGGAATAGAACAGACACGGACAGCAGGAACTTCCCAAGGGGGTAGGGGAAAGGGAGATGTCACATGAACATATAAGAGGTGGTAGCTGAAGGGAAGACAAGAGTGAATATAGACGAAGAGAAAAGGGACGAAGTAAGCAGGGACGACGAAGTATTTAGAGAACACAAGCATTTGAATTGCAACTTGTTGCAGCATTTAGCAAGTGGGAAATTGAGCTGAGGTCAGCGATACCGAGCTTGGCTGAGCTGCGGAGGGCGTCAGATTGAACTAGCCAACAAAAAGGGATGGGAGCTGCGGCACGAGGATTTAACCTAACAAAGGGACCTTCGTCGTGCGTCTTCGGTCTCCTATTCAATCTCCACTAAAGTCGGGAAATCGGATAAGAACTCTGTTCCAGCGCGTTTAGTGATAATTAACAATAAAATCACGGTATATTCAGAAGTGTGCGCAGCTTCTTATTACTGCTAAAAGACAAACGTAGAGAAACAATTGCGAGTGAACTCCATCGAAAACAAGACGGTGACACATCAGCGACGTTCTACAAAGCAAGACAGCATTTCCCGCCTTATATGGTGGTGCTAACACCATTGCTCACGTTACAACGAGCCAGGTAAGTTTCAAATTCTTGATGACACAGGGGGACTGCACAGTACTTGTAGTCAGGAGAAGTTTGAAACTGTCCTATTTAGACAGCGGTTATGCATGGACTTTTAAGTCCAAACACGTGAGTGTACATCTTAGTCTTTATTTAATGACTGACGATATGGCATACGCTCCTTTGGGGCAATAATATAATACTCATGTGTGCATTTATTCACCCATACAGCCCAGGGGGATGTGACCGTATGCATCAACTAATGACATCTGAGATGGCTGGGGAGTCGTGGATGCATCAACAAGCTAAGTAGCTTAATTACAGTCCATTAACTCTGAGGGGTCCATTCCCCCACAAGTTGGTCGTAATCGAACTGGATAAAGTGGCCACATGGTGGTCCAAAGACTTATACTTAAGTGTATAAGTGTCTATGATCCAAGGTCCTTCGAAAAAAGTTGTAAAGCTAGTGTTTTTACAAAAGAAACTAGAATATATGAGTCCCTACTCTCAATTAAAGAACATGGACAGCCATCGCGAGGCATAGAAAATGCGAGCCGGCCAGCTTTCACCCAGCAGTCAGTCCCCCAAGGTTGGGGGACAGTAACCACTGGGGGCACTCCCCCACACCTCCATTGGAGCTTTTGGCCATCTGACTGAGGCCTTCCGCTGGCTTACCGGTCCACCCCTTTAAAAATTAAGGTCATAATTATAACCATTAAGTACACACACACACACAGGATGGAAAACCAGGGGACTGGTGGATGAGTCTGGGAAGAAAGATTGGGTGGCAGAGCTCATGAAAAGGGAACAAGAGTGCAGAAGGAAGCCAGAAGAACTTAGCAAGAAAATGGAGGAGAGGATAGCCGCAGAGAGGATGAAATGGGAGCTACAAGCCACAGCAGCAGACTGATACACAGCTTAGAGCTGAAAAATCTGAAACAGTTTAAAGAACCAAAGAGCAGTACGGGCATGACATCGAGAACTGCTACATCAGTAACAAACTAGGGGACTGTAGGGAACAAAGGAGTTATACTGTATGCAGAGGCCCTGTCAGACCACCATGGAGCCCGGGAAAAGACGACAGCACACCAGGAACAAACAAGGGGACAGAAGAAAATGAAAGAGCTAAGCTATATGCAGAGGCCCTAACAGATCAGGAAAAGATGAGAAGGGAAAATGACAGACCACTGGGCACAGGGACATCAGGTAGAGAAGAGGTTGAAAAAAGGAAAGCTGCATTGGAAGCAACTAAATCAACTCAGGGTGTAGAAACTTGTTTTGGGACTGCCTCCTTGTAAGCTGCACTTAGAGCAAGCACTGTTGACACCGACACTCTGAGACACTTCTCTCAGACTTACAAGTGGCTATGGGACAAATTTCTAGCTAACTGCAGTAAAAGGGAATCCCACACTGCCTACACGATACTGGAAGGGGGGTTCAACTTACTTGGAGTGAAATTGTGGTTCCTGGACATCCTTATCTATAACCCCCTCCTAACACCATGTGCAGTGGAGAACCTTAATCTGCAAATGAAGTGATAATTAGTGTCCTGCCTGCACCTCAGAGTTCCCTGGTTTCTAAGGATATCCCTTAAGCAATATATGAAGTAACACTAGCTTCCAGACTTGAACTTAAGAGACAACGCTGGTACATTCCAATACAAAGGCGTCCGTCCGCTTAAGACCCACAGATAACTTTCTAATGTTTCCTCCAGAAAACTGGCCAGATACTGAGAGAAAGAAAGTCTAATCTTACTGTAATGGGTCTGGATGGAGATATATATCCGCGGTACTTCGGGATCTCACTCCGGGGCCCCAGGACAGATGTTGAGTCATGTGGGGGATGCTGCTTGTTCACAGCACCTGTACTCAGGTTGATGTCTAATCTGGTAAGAACGCAGGTCACGTATCGTGAGTACCACACTGCCTAGATTCAAGTGTGGGCTGCCAGTTCTCTCTAGCTAACATAACCTAATGCTTGCCTATTCAGGCCTATAACTACCTATATTAGGGTGCTAGAGCTACATTATTATCTAACGTTGCTTCAATAATCCTAATATTTGTTGCTAACTGTACAAACTTTCCTAGGCTTTCCTAGGAGAATAAATCTATCAATTAAAATGTACATAATAGTTACCTCTGCCAACTTGAATGTGTGTGTGTTTTGGTTGGGTGTGTGGGTTCCTAAACATAGAGGGCCGATCCATGGTATGTTTAAGGCTCCTTACGGCTCACTTACCCTGCGGAACTTGCGTGACTTCAAAAAAGTTTCCACACAGGGGATGCAAAGGAAAATGCAGTGGAAGGATAAAAAGGAGAGGTCAGTCTTTGTTTATGGGCTCCAGGAAGTTCAAGGGGAAACTTATGAAGCAAGAAGACAGGGTGAGAAAAAAGCTATTGAAAGTATCATGAAAACAATAGGAGAGAACGACATGACCCAGCTGACAAATTTTCTGAGAATAAAGGGGTTTGCAAGAGGAGAAAAATGGCCAATCAAAGTTATTTTGAAGGCAGAATCAACTCAAAACAGGATCCTGCAGGAGAAAGCACAACTAAGGGAACATATCGGCATACTGGAGGGTGTACCTCCACAGCGACAACACAAAAAGGCAGAAACTGAAAGAGGGTACAAAGATGCAAGGAGAAAAGAGAGGCAAAGGCAGATGGGCAGGAGAACCCAGACTCAGGAGGAAGAGAAAATACAACCTCCTTCAGAACTACCTGCAGAAGGCCGTCACCCACAACAACACAATGCAACCAAACAATCTAACCCAAAACCCACACACAGTACCCACTGCCCCACCCCTCTCATCACAAACTCCACCCTCACAGCAACCTCCCATAGTCTCCCGCTCCCCCAACCCTAGCATACTTCCAAGACCACAGTTTTAGAAAAGAAGTTGAAGGTTTGGTATACGAATGCAGACGGAATAACAAATGTGAGGAGTGGCATGGAAGAATCAGAGACATCCCAAGACATCATTGCACTCACAGAAACAAAACTCACAGGGATAACAGAGACAGTCTTCCCACCCAGATATCAGATCCTGAGGAAAGATACAGGGAGCAGAGGGGGTGGAGTTGCACTGCTCATTAAAAACTGATGGGGATTTGAGGAAATGGAAGGAATGGACGGAATGGGTGAAACGGACTACAAAGTAGGAACAATTCTGCCTGGGGGACAATTGCAGTGACGTACAACCCGTCACAGAACTGCAGGGAACCAGGAAAAGAATATGAAGAGAGCAACAGAGCAATGGTGCACACACTAGCTGAGGTGGCCAGAAGAGCTCACATGGGTAGAGCAAAATTACTAGTTATGGGTGATTTCAATCACAAAGAGATTGACTGGGAAAACCTGGAGCCACACGGAGGTCCCAAAACATGGAGAGCCAAGATGATGGATGTGGTACTAGAAAACTTCATGCATCAACATTTTAGGGACACTACCAGAGGGGTAAGGATGAACCAGCAAGACTGGACCTTGTATACACCTTGAGTAGCTCGGATATCAAGGTTATCTCACATGAAAGGCCCCTCAGAGCTAGTGATCACATGGTTCTGAACTTTGAATACATAATAGAGCTACAAGTGGAGAGGGTAACGGAATAGGATGGAAAAAGCCAAATTACAAAAGGGGAAACTACACAGGCATGAGGAACTTCCTGCAAGACGTTCAGTGGGAGAGAGAATTGGTAGGAAAATCAGTAAATGAAATGATGGACTACATGACAAAATGCAAGGAGGCAGAGCAGAGGTTTGTTTCCAAGGGCAACAGAAATAATGGGAAGACCAGAATGAGTCCTTGGTTCACCCAAAGGTGTAGGGAGGCAAAAACTACGTGCGCTAGATAATGAAAAAAGTACAGAAGACAGAGGACCCAGGAAGATAAAGAGATTAGTCAAAGAGCCAGAAACGAATATGCACAGGTAAGAAGGGAGGCTCAGCGACAGTACGAAAATGACATAGCATCGAAAGTAAAGTCTGACCCGAAGCTATTGTATAGCCACATCAGGAGGGAAACAACTCAAGGACCAGGTAATCAGGTTGAGGAAGGAAGATGGGGAGTTCACAAGAAACGACCAAGAAGTATGTGAGGAACTCAACATGAGATTTAAAGAAGTATTTACAGTAGAGACAGAAAGGACTCTGGGAAATCAGAATTTGGGGGTACACCAACAAGGGATATACCAGCAAGTGCTGGATGAAATACACACAACCGAGGAGGTGAAGAAGCTGCTAATTGGGTCCTTAGAGAGGGAGCAGTGTGAGTGTGCCACTAACAACAGTCTTCAACACATCCATTGAAACTGGGCAACTACCTGAGGTATAAAAGACGGCAAATGTAGTTCCAATTTTTAAGAAAGGAGACAGACACGAGGCATTAAACTGCAGACCAGTGTCACTGACATGTATAGTATGTTAAGTCATGGAGATGATGATCAGGAGAGTGGTAGAGCACGCAGAAAGGAACAAGCTTATAAACGACAACCAGCATGGTTTCAGTTAAGGGAAATCCTGTGTCACAAACCTACTGGAGTTTTATGACAAGGTAACAAAGACACGAGAGGGGTCGGTAGATTGCATCTTCTTAGACTGCAAGAAGACCTTCGACACAGTTCCTTACATGAGATTAGTGCAAAAGCAAGAGGATCAGGCACGCATAATAGGAAAGGCATTGCAATGGATCAGAGAATACCTGACAGGGAGATAATGAGTCATGGTACATGACGAGGGGTCAGAGTGGGCTCTTGTGACGAACGGGGTTCCACAGGGGTCAGTCCTAGGACCAGTGCTGTTTTTGGTATATGTGAATGACATGACAGAAGGGATAGACTCAGAAGTGTCCCTGTTTGCAGATGATGTGAAGTTAATGAGGAGAATTAAATAGGAGGATGATCAGGCAGGACAACAAAGAGACCTGGACAGGCTGCAAGCCTGATCCAGCAACTGGCTCCTTAAATTTAACCTCGCCAAATGCAAAGTGATAAAGATCAGGGAAGGGCAAAGAAGACCGCAGACAGAGTATAGACTAGGTGGCCAAAGACTGCAAACCTCACTCAAGGAAAAGGATCATGGGGTGAGTATAATACCAAGCACATCTCCTGAGGTGCACATCAAGCAGATAACTGCTGCATCATATGATCACCTGGCAAACCTAAGAATAGAGTTCCGATACCTCAGTTAGGAATCATTCAAGACTCTGTACACCGTGTACGTTAGGCCCATATTGGAGTATGCAGCACCAGTTTGGAACCCACACCTGGTCAAGCACATCCAGAAATTAGAGAAAGTGCAAAGGTTTGCAACAAGACTAGCTAAGGAAAATGTCCTACGAAGAAAGGTTAAGGGAAATCGGCCTGATGACACTGGAGGATAGGAGGGTTAGGGGAGACATGATAATGACATATAAAATACTGTGAGGAATTGATAAGGTGGGCAGAGACAGGATGTTCCAGAGATGGGACACAGAAACAAGGGGTCACAATTGGAAAATGAAGACTCGGATGAGTCAAGGGTTGTTAGGAATTATTTCTTCAGTCATAGAGTTGTCAGGAAGTGGAATAGTCTAGAAAGTGAAGTAGTGGAGGCAGGAACCATACATCGTTTTAAGACAAGGTATGATAAAGCTCATGGAGCAGGGAGAGCAGAGACCCAGTAGCAGACAGCGAAGAGGCGGGGCCAGGAGCTGAGTCTCGACCCCTGCAACCACAATTAGGTGAGTACAGTCAACATTATAAAAATTACACAAATAGTTTCAGTCTTACTAGAGACCCCTCTTCGGGTAATACTAAACTAGTTGAAAGGATGCCATGTTTCTGCAAACAAATCAGGTGCACACGAAAAAGAACTGGAGGTGGTCTGCCAGGCACAGAACATAAGACTCAAGGAACACTGCATACCTAATTTTAGTTTTTAAAGAAGTGGGCAGGTAATCTAGTGGATGGCGTCGGTCAGATAACCAAAAGCTCCAGTGGCAGGTCATCATATGACTAAGACTCAGGTCATGAAATAACTGTTCAGTTTCTTAATGAACCTTACCTAACCTAACCTATGGCTGTAGACATACAGACACAGGCTTAATGGAGTAGTGTGAGGTAGTGTGGTACATGCAAGTTGTAGTGATGGGTTATGAAATACTAACAAGAGGTGTGAGGTTCAAAAGCATGTAGCTATTGTCATAAGAAAAATATTATATCACTGCAGTTAAGTCATGTGGAAAGGTTGGAGGTTTAGATTTGACTGAGCATCCCATGGAACTGTCCTGTCATTAAGATAAGGTTTGTTAGGGTCCATTTCTGGACCTTTTCCTGCAAGATTTGCCATTATTTTTTTACATAAATCAATTTTACAAGTTAAGAACTGTCATCTTACCTCAGCATATTTCAAAGCCTGGCTCTATCTAAAGTATAAAGTATACACCCTACCCAGAATGTGACCCACAACAGTCAACTAATACCCAAGTACCTACTCACAGCTAGGTGAACAGGGACAGCAGGTGTAAGGAAACATGCTCAGTGTTTCCACCCATGCCAGGGATTGAACCACGGACAGTCAATATATGAGCCGAGTGCACTGCCAACCGAACCACAGGCTTTCAGTCATCTCCGAAGTCAGCGAAAAGGAAAGCAGTGTAAGGAGAGGGAAGCTTGAGAAAGAGAATCGAGACATTGGTGACTGCTGAGGAAAGAGGGAGTTAGGAAGGGATGGTCAGCTCATGATAGTGAGAAACCTCTGAAATCAAAACTGACCCATCACATCTAGAGAGGGTAAAGGAGGGGAGCAGGGGTACATATACGTACCTCAATTGTCACAGATGTGAGATATCAAAACCTGAAGTACTGTACAGGAGGGCCCTGCTTATACAGCAGGTTAGGTTCCTTAGCTTATAGTGAGTGAATATATTTATTGCAGGAAGTCTGAATAAATGAAGAATGGGTATACAGTGGACCCTCGGTTAACGAACACCCCGGAAATCGTGCAAGTACAGTGGAACCCCGGCTTACGATGTTATCATCTTACGTTATTTTCGGTAACCGATATTTATAACGTAAGAAATTTGTTTGTGACTTACGATGTTTGCTTCGTTTACCGACATTCGTACCGGACCTGTCCGCTTGGCGCCCAGCTGAGCGCACTCCAGGAGCGTCAGTGCTTTGTTTACAAGCGAGGCGACCACCACCCACACCCACGCATTCATACCAGTATATTGTCATTATTCCACTGCTGTTTTTAGTGCTTGCAACTGCTAAATAAGCTACCATGGGTCCAAGGAAAGATCCTAGTGCTAAGCCTGTGGCAAAGAGGAACAGAAATATATGTACGATAGAAGTGAAGAAGGAGATAATAGAAAAATATGAAAGTGGAGTGCGTATCAGTGAGCTAGCCAGGCTGTATGGTAAACCCTATTCTACCATCGCTACCATTGTGGATAAGAAATATTCAAGTAAAATCAAGGAAGCTGTTGTTGCAAAAGGTGCATCTGTGATCACAAAACAGAGACCACAAGTGCTGGAAAATGTGGAAAGGTTGTTGTTGGTGTGGATCAACGAGAAACAGTTAGCAGGAGATACTGTTTCGGAGGGAATAATATGTGAAAAAGCAAGGCAGTTGCATGATGATCTCCTTAAGAAAATGCCTGCAACGAGTGCTGAAGTGAGCGAATTTAAAGCCAGCAGAGGCTGGTTTTACAAATTTAAGAATCGAAGTGGCATACATAGTGTTGTGAGGCATGGTGACGCAGCCAGTTCTGACAAAAGTGCGGCTGAAAAATATGTTCCTGAATTCCAGGAGTACCTAGAGGCTGAACAATTCCTCCCCAACAAGTGTTTAATTGTGATGAAACAGGGCTGTTTTGGAAGAAAATGCCCAACAGGACCTACATTACTCAGGAGGAAAAGGCACAGCCAGGACATAAGCCTATGAAAGACAGGCTAACTTTGATGCTGTGTGCCAATGCCAGTGGTGATTGCAAAGTGAAGCCTTTACTGGTGTATCTTTTGAAAATCCCGAGTGTTTGGCAGATGCGGTGTCAGCAAGTCTAACTTGTGTGTGATGTGGAAGTCTAACAAAAGGCTTGGGTCACAAAGGACATTTTCTTAGATTGGTTCAATGAAGTGTTTGGCCCCAGTGTGAAGAAATATCTATTGGACAATAATTTGCCACTTAAGTGCCTCCTGATAATGGACAATGCTCCTTGTCATCCTCCAAACTTGGTAGAGAAAATTGTGGAGGAGTTTAAATTCATCAAAGTGAAGTTCTTGCCCCTAATACCACTCCTCTCCTCCAGCCCATGGACCAGCAGGTCATTTCCAACTTTAAAAACTCTATACCAAAGCAATGTTTCAAAAGTGCTTTGATGTGACCACAGACATGAACATAACCCTAAGAGAATTTTGGAAAAACATTTCCATATGCTGCATTGTGTACACCTTATAGGTAAGGCTTGGGAGGAGTGACTACCAGGACTTTGAACTCTGCCTGAGAAAATTGTGGCCAGACTGTGTCCTAGAGAGGGATTTTGAAGGTTTTGGGGCTGAGCCTCAGAACCTGAGCCTGAGCCTGAGCCTGTTTTGGAAGAAATTGTGGAATTGGGCAAGTCTTTGGGGTTAGAGGTGAGTGGTGACGATGTGGAACAGTTGGTGGAGGAGCACAAGGAAGAGCTAACCACTGAAGATCTGCAAGAGCTTCAACAGCAACTGGAACAAGAGAGCAGAGGTCAGGACAATGGTTCAGAGGAGGAGGTGGAGGTGGAACAAAAATGGAAGAATGTGCCTTCTTCAAGGATTAGGGAGATCTGTGCCAAATGGAGTGATGTGCAAGCATTTATGGATGAATATCACCCTAACCATGCTGTTGCAGGCCGTGCTGGCAACCTGTACAATGACACAGTGGTGTGTCATTTCAGGGATGTGTTAAAGAATCGCCAGACACAGATCTCCCTGGACAAATTTGTTGTTAGAAAGAGGTCTAGTGACTCAAGCTGGTCCTAGTGGCATTCAAAGAAAAAGGAAGTAACCCCAGAAAAGAACTTACCACCTGCAGTGTTAATGGAAGGGATTCCCCTTCAAACACTAGCATACTACTCCACCTTCTCCCCTCCTCCCGTCCTCCACACATCAACAACTCTTCAATAAATGTAAGTGACATGTTATTGTAAAATATTTGCATGTATTTATGTATTCTTTATTCAATTCTGTATTATTTAATGTCCAAAAGTTCTAAAAAATATTTTATTTAACTACTTTTGGAAGTCTTGGACGGATTAAATTTATTTCCATTATTTCTTATGGGGAAAATTGATTCGTTTTACGATTGTTTCGCTTTAAAATATGCCCTCTCTGACGGATTAATATCGTAAGTCGGGGTACCACTGTATGTAAGTATAATATTGTAAGTGCTTATGGAAGTGTATTTTTGGGGGTCTGAAATAGACTAACCTACATGACATTATTTCTTAAGGACGTAAATTCGTTCGGTAATGGCACTTGAGCAGGCTTCTGCAATGAATTTTTTTCGTTAACCGAGGGTCCACTGTAATTGAAAACAGCTGCATTAGCCAAACACTGTAAAGTGGGGCCCTCCTGTATGTTCTTTAGGAATGTTAATAGTTGAACTGGAAATGTTAAAGTGAAACTAGGCAGTAAGGTGGAAGATCAACTTTATGCCATTAACGTACTGAAACAGTAGCTGGAAAGGACTATGAAAGATGGGAGGTAATGCGATGACAGATACAAAAACGTTGTAGGCAAGTGTCATTTAAAGGTTTTAAACAAGTGTAACTGCATTAAGGTTCTTGGCAAAACCCCATTTAGGCAGAGCACCAACATCATAATCATCAATTAGCTAATAAGATCCTCAGGCAATTTCCAGTAGCACTTCTGTCAGATGGCCATTTAATATCCCACCAGTGAGTCACTCAACACAGTTTAAGATGGTCAATTCCTTCGGTTGGAGCAATACAGCCACCACAGCACTACCCTTGAAAGAAATGCTGAAACAGAGCTAGATATCGAATGCCTTTTGAAGGCGCCCTTTCAAGGAATGGATTTCAGTGAAAATCACCAGCTGTTTAGGGAGGTGAGGGGTAGGACATGGCAGAGATTGACTCATTCCAAGGAAGGAGAGAATAGCTACATTTACATTTTTATACAAACTCACAGTTTAAAGAACCCATGTTCCACTGTAGACCATGAACAAGAATTACGCAAGTTGAAAATGTGGGCAGCACATATGCAAATAAAGCAACAAGTAAGCCACCAGTCAACAGTAAAAAAATTGAGCATGACTAACTTGATTCAGCAGGTCTAATAAAGAACCTTGTTTAACAACTCTTCATACATCAAAGAACTGTTGCCCACTAATAGGCCACAGCTCCTGGGACAGGGAAATAAAAATGAGTTGAGTACACAGGTCTTCATGGATGGCAAACACAAGGCAACACTTAGTTGGACTTCCTCAACTGTGACAACCCTAGCATGGAAAGCATCTTGCAAAGGATGCCCCAGATATTGTGGCCTAGGGCAATGACAGTCTCTATTATTAACTTCCTCCTTCACATAAAAATCTGCCCTCAAGAGGATACAGCCACCAAAAGTAAAAATAAAATTATACAAAAAAATAATTTAACACTACAATCACATTATTTCAGTAAAATATATAATGCACACCCAAGAAAAACTGAAGGATAATATGTAATAAAAGAAACTCCAAGTAGTTATTAATATCAAGTATTATTGTTTCAAGTGAGTTGTTCTTATTAAATTACTTTTAAATTACATAATACATTTTCTGAATAGTATTTGAAGGAGACAATATTTTGGCATGGCACAAGATCATCACTTTATATTATATACACAGAATGAGCACTTGCAACAACAAAAGTTACAATGTCTTCTGGGGATCAAGTATTGTGTTGAGCTAGATGCACACTTTTATCCATTTTAACTCACCTCTGTAAGCCAGAATGATCATTTTTTCTCTTTTCAACTGCAAAACATAAGCTTAAGTGACATTCTTTGTCCATGAAGCAAATCTTGAAGCATAAATATATTGTGCAAGTTTGTACCACAAATTAACAAGTAGAATATATCAACAATATAAAGGCTATTTATTTAATAATACATTATCAGCTATGAGCACATTATGCGCATACTAGTACATGTTATTGGCAGTAAACAAAGCATACAATACTAAGCACTAAAATATTGAAAATACCAGACATTTGATGAGAGAATCTTTCCTGAGTTGACAAAATTTTACTGGAGCATACATGCAATACCAGACTCTTGTACAAAAGATAATTCTACCAATATTTACAATCATTTTTTAGTATTCAAGTTTTATTAAGCTTTATGTATGAAGGCAAACTAGGCAGTTTTACAAGTGAACTATTAAGGTGCAAGAACAACATTAATTTATAACAAAGTATAAAGTATAAAAGTAATGAACGCTACACATACATTGATAGCTAACAGTGAAAATTTGTAATTACATTCTCTCTCACCAACAGCCTACATCAGTCCCATGCTGGATAAATTATTAAATTAAAAAACAAGTGCCAAACCTGTATGGGCCATACAGCACAAAGGTGGTTTAAGCTGTGGAGTTGAGGATTAAGTGAATGTGTAAAATCTGCATCCTAGTTGGTGCAATGTGTTAGTTACTATTAAAAGTCTATGTCATAGGTGGGATTTTTGGTGAGAAGGCAGGTTAAACAAGCCAGGGCACTGAAGATGTAAGTGAATTGTGTGCTCTCTGATAGGACAGTCTATTAAAATACAATGAGTTGTTAGGACTACCTGACAGTTCTCACAGGAAGATGCCAAGCATTTTCTGTATGCCATCGGTGTAGGAGTCATGTCAGCCAATTCAGAAACATGCGAGCACAGTTTCTCGTGCCTGACAGCAATGGGAAGATGGCCAGGAGCCTTATTGTGGTTCAGTGGAAAACAATTTGTCCTCTAATGTAGATCAATACTGTTGCCAGTGGTTTCAGAGTCTTTGGGACATTACTGGAAAGTCTGAAAAAGGGACTTTCCTGTGAGAGATTAGCAGATCAAGTGGATGAATCTCAGTGTTCATTGCCCTGCCCAAGGACCCAGTAAAAACATGTCTATGCACTTGCTAGAAATTTAACATAACCATATAGTATGTGAAGTACAACAGAATGTGGAGTCATTTTTCTGGATAGCCCATAATGCACTCTGAGAATGTGAAACACCAACGAGGATGTGGATATAGTTGCAGTGTATGATGAGTATTACATCAAACCCTGGTGCTAAAATGCTGGCTAACCTTAGAAAATGTCCTTGAATTACTCTATCTGGAAAACATCGACGTCCTTTACTCCATCTGAGGATCTGCAACTATTTGTGTACACCCCCATAACATGAGAAAATGACTGGAAGTGTTCAAGAAAGAGTGAGCATGAATTTGTGGATATGTTGACCTTTAGACATGAAAGAGGGGAGGTGCAAAATCATTGGAACTGCCCAAGGTGTGTGTAAAGAGTAAGATACAGGATTAAAATAAAAGGGGAAGGGGTAAATTAAAAAATATTATACCAGAATTTGAATGAAAAGATTAAAGAGCTGCAATAAATGGGGCCAACAATTAAACAAATTATTATTCCTAACAAATGTGATTATTCTGTATGTAGATACAGTAAATGGTTCAGAGAACTGACAAGTTGATAAATTAGACAAGTGTGCAACACTTGGGTATCTTTATTGTGGAAACGTTTCACCACACAGTGGCTTCATCAGTCCAGTACAAAGAATGGTGAAGATCAGAAGGAGTTTGAGGTAATCAGTCCCTCAGCCTGGAGTCTACTGATGGACTGATTACATCAACTCCAGGCTGAGAGACTCATTACCTCAAACTCCCTCTGATCTTCACTATTCTTCTTTGTTTAGGACTGGTGAAGCCACTGTGTGGCAAAACGTTTCCTCAATAAAGATACCTAAGTGTTGCACATGTGTCTAATTTATTATTCTGTATGTATGAGGTTTGGGAAGGTTGTGGAAAAATAATGATAATAAACAAACAAATTAAGCACTAACCCCAAAAGGGTCATACAGCACTGCAAAAAGGGGTGTGCAAGAGGAGGATTATGTGGAGGCTAGGAGGGAGTGAAAGAGTTGGGGTAGGTAAAGGAAATTACAAGAGGTCAAGTAAAATCAAAGTTGGTGCAATAAGTTAGTTTCCGTTAAAAAGTCAGAAAGTGTCAGGCACTATCTCCATCTGCAATCAAGGAGGATATAAGCTTTGACTTTAGTGATTGGGAGGTGTTGTAATTCTAATGTTTTTTTTTTATGTTTAAAAGCAAGTCTCTGAGGTCTTGTATGAAAATCACGGAAATTACTCCCTATGAGAGCAAAAGACTCGGCAGGAGGTGCAACATTCCCTCAGACCCTGATCCACCACAAGGCCTGGTCTCAGATCGGGCTGCAGGGGCATTGACTCCCAAAACCCTCTCCAGGTAAACTCCAGGATGAGATGTACAGTATATGATCATTCAGGCATGCTTTGGGATTCATTGTTTGCAATTTTTTTTTTCTCCATTATCATCTTTGGAAGATTTTGTTAGTGGGAGAGGTTTCCAGGTTGTGTGTTTTAGTGTACAGTTGAGGGGGTGTGGGTGGGTGTGCGTGCATGCGTGCGTGCGTGCATGCGTGCATGCATGCGTGCGTGCATGCGTGCATGCATGCGTGCATGCTTGCATGCGTGCAACAACATCATTTATGTCTGTCTCTTGGCAGACAGCTTTGAGCCTCTCTGCTTTCTGGTGTATGGACTATCTGTGAATTGTCTTTATATCATATGTGAAGCCGGTTACACTGTCACGGTAATGTAGGGTACAGAGGTACCAAAGGAGGTAGGTAGAATGCCAGTACCAGATTTGGGTAATAAGTGGTAGCCTGAAATGATTCTGGGTTCTCAGGAGGGTTCATTGCTGTGCAGGGGTTGGCAAGAGGAGTTAGTCACCTGGGATCCACGAGAATAAACCAATTCCTTATTTATCATAAGGTTAAAAATGGGAAAAAGCTCCTGGAATAAATGAATAGAAACAATATATCCACCCTGACCCACAATCACCTCCACTGAGACAGGTAGTTCTGTTTCATTATATTAATGGTATATGTACAGTGGACCCCCGAGTTTTGTAAAAACTTCACTCCTGAAGTCTGCTCAAGCACCATTACCGAACGAATTTACTCCCTTAAGGAAAAATGTCACGTAGGTTAGTCTATTTCAGAGCCCCAAAAATACACTTCCACAATGCACTTACAATATTATACTTACATAATTGTATGATTTCAGGGGTTTACGAAACTCGGGGATCCACTGTACACTACTTCCGACAAGATCACAAATAAAACATGTACATCACTTGGATAGCTTTATTGTCAATAACCTTCACCTGTGCAGGCTTCTTCAGCCACATACAGAGGAGACATATACTGGAGCCACTGTCTCCAGTTTAAAAGTCACCTTTCTTTTGTCTTGGCTTTACATTGATCTATCCAGGCTGAAGGACTAAACACCTCAAAGGACTTAAAGACTGAGAGAATGAGCCCCTTAAACTTCTCTCTCCAGTTTAAATGTCGTTTGTATTCAAGTGAAGGAGCAGAGGCAAAACGTTTCAGAAATAGAGACATGCAAGTGTTGCATATGTGTCTTATTCATCAACAGACAGTACTGTTCTTACCTGGAAACCACCTCAAGAATTAACTGAATAAAGCTTAATAAAACCACCTGTTTACACTACAGCACTACCTGTGCAGTTGTCTTCCACCTGTAGCCCAGCCTGAGGCTAGGCTTTCCAGGTGACTACCTGGTCATCAGGGGATCAATAGTCATACCCTCCCAGCTGTCACACATGAGACTTAAGCAGTTTGGATTAATGGATGTTGATACACTGTTCTCTTATTGTGCCCATGACACTCATTTTTCACTGGATTTATTTTACACATTCTTCAATATCTCTCACTCCAGTATGTTATGGCAGTGTGCAGATTTGGGACCAGACCCCTCAAGCACATTGCATGTACAGTGGTACCTCGACTTACGATATTAATCCGTCAGAGAGTGCATATCTTAAGACGAAACAATCGTTAAACGAATCAATTTTCCCCATAAGAAATAATGGAAATAAATTTAATCCGTCCAAGACTTCCAAAAGTAGTTAAATAAAATATTTTTTAGAACTTTTTGACATTAAATAATACACAATATAATGAAGAATAACTAAATACACATGCAAATATTGTACAATAACATGTCACTTACATTTATTGAAGAGTTGTTGATGTGTGGAGGACGGGAGGAGGGGAGAAGGTGGAGTAGTATGCTAGTGTTTGGAAGGGGAATCCCCTTCCATTAACACTGCAGGTACCAAGTTCTTTTCTGGGGTTACTGGCCTTTTTCTTTGAATGCTACACTCCCTGCATGAATGCTACACTCCCTGCATGAATGCTACACTCCCTGCATGAATGCTACACTCCCTGCATGAATGCTACACTCCCTGCATGAATGCTACACTCCCTGCATGCCTACTACACTCCCTGCATGCCTACTACACTCCCTGCATCCTTGCTACACTCCCTGCATCCTTGCTACACTCCCTGCATCTTTGCTACACTCCCTGCATGAATGCTACACTCCCTGCATGAATGCTACACTCCCTGCATGAATGCTACACTCCCTGCATCCTTGCTACACTCCCTGCATCCTTGCTACACTCCCTGCATCCTTGCTACACTCCCTGCATCCTTGCTACACTCCCTGCATCCTTGCTACACTCCCTGCATCCCTGCTACACTCCCTGCATCCTTGCTACACTCCCTGCATCCTTGCTACACTCCCTGCATCCCTGCTACACTCCCTGCATCCTTGCTACACTCCCTGCATCCTTGCTACACTCCCTGCATCCCTGCTACACTCCCTGCATGCCTGCTACACTCCCTGCATCCCTGCTACACTCTCTGCATCTTTGCTACACTCCCTGCATGCCTGCTACACTCCCTGCATAAATGCTACACTCCCTGCATAAATGCTTCATTCCCTGCACATTCTTTACCACAGGCTTAGCACTAGGATCTTTCCTTGGACCCATGGTAGCTTATTTAGCAGTTGCAAGCACTAAAAACAGTGGAATAATGACAATATACTGGTATGAATGCGTGGGTGTGGGTGGGTGGTCGCTCTCGCTTGTAAACAATAGCACTGACGCTCCCTGGAGTGCGCGCTCAGCTGGGCGCCAGGCGGACAGGTCCGGTACGAAAGTCGTAAGACGAATCAAACATCGGATGTCGCATTCAAATTTCTTACGTTATAAAAATCGGTTATCGAATATAACGTAAGATGATAACATCGTAAGTCGAGGTACCACTGTATATATACAATTATTATGCATCTCTCCTTCACTCAAGTGAGCACATATTTAGGACTTTGAGGCATTCCCAGTAATATAAATGCTTTATTGGCTCTATGCAAGCCACAAATGATCTCTCTATCTTTTCTAGCTTTGATATCTCCTGCCCTGAAAAAGACCTGTCAACACTGAACAATAAGCGAGAGCGTACAAGTGATTTGAAAAGTGTCACCATCAGTACTATTTCCCATTATCCATTCCATCATTTTCCTGGTTTACATGATTGTTCTTTGAAAGAAAGGTTAACTGACATTACCCACAGATCTCTCATATGTTTCTTTCATTCTCCTTGATGATCTTGTGTTTTGTATACAGCGTCTTCCTTGAATTCTTCATTCTTTCTATATCTAATTAGTTGAAACTTGTTACTACTGAATGTCATGTTATTTTCCACTACCCACCGGAAGACTTTATATCTTCTTGCAATTTTTTTCATATCCTCTACAGAGGGACGGTTGGAGGGAGGGGGGTTATTTAGATTGAGTCCAAGGAAGAGAAGAGGTCCAATTCCTCAAATCAAGAGCCTCTTCACCTTGTTAAAGGACCCCTTATGAAGGAGCATATTGGATGAAAAAGGCTTCTGATACTATACACTTTTCACATTTATCTGTCCCACACGACATAACCTACTGTGACTACAAATATTGTGCCTTCAATCTTTACCCATCACATAAAATCCTTGGCCTATAAAATATCCTATACGTATTTTTGTGACTTCATCCATTCTTTCGTTTGTGTCCTTAATGGTTAAACTGTAGTATATCTTCCACGCTTCTTTTTCTATGGTAATATACTGCATATGGAATACTAAAAATAAAATTATACAGCATATAGTGTGTTAGAAGTCACATCTAAAGATTGGGGTTTATATAATATCAGTCACCTCAGGAAGTAAAATTTCCAACACAACATAATGGGTTTAACACAATGATACCTTTTACAGTCAAACTCTCTACTGAATAAAATATGTCCTGCTGAGTAACAGAAACTGCAAACGCCAAGGCATGTTATTTAAAGAAAGCTTTATTTTCAAACGTTCGCTTTTCCAAGCATCTTCAATGTGCTAACCCAGCATATTTTATAGTATAAAAAATAGCATCCAACCTGCCTGGTAGATGTTAGGTTAAGTTTGGTTAAATCAACTTTCTCTAATTTAACACCCCCCTCCCGCCCAAAAAAATGACTAAATTTCTGACTAGAGAGGAAGTCATCTCAATATACAGTAATAGCAGCTGGGTAAACTCACAAGACATTTGGATAAGTAACTATCTGAACCCTAAAATTTGGCTAAACTGCTTTACATTAGCTCTTACTTATCTTCTAACTCCTTGCAATGCAAGTGCTTTTTGCATGTTGGGTTACTATATGTTATACAAAACTGAAGTTGCATCGTTATCACTTGTCCTGGGAGAGGTTTCAACCCTACAACCACAGTAGCTATCTGTGACCACTAAATGTTATTAACATCAAACAAGATAAAAGAAAAGTTTATAAAGCATAGTTACAAACTGCATTTACATCAACCATGCTGGAGACAAAGGCAAGTCTACATACCCTATATATAAACTGTAATTTGGAAGTTACTGATCCTTCGCTTTTTTCTTAAAAAAAAAAAAAAAAAAAGACACTAAGACAAGTGTATGGAGCATACAAAGAACACACTTAATGCAAACATTTGTATTTTGAGCTTGAAGTATCAGAATATTATAAGACATGTATAAAAATTGGAAAATATGATAAACATGATAAATCAGTTACTTACTGAACATTTGTGAAGCATATATGTTAAACTGAATGATACAAGAAGTGTGTTGTTTCCAAAAAAATCTGGACAAAGCCAGAAAGGACAAATGTCAAATGAGCCATTTTTACTATAAAGTGAAAGCATAAATATTAGGGTCATACCTTGTTGTTAAGTGCTGTAAGTACCTGGAGTGACAAAGTTCCTAAATGTTATAATAAAAGATATTCTGCAAGGATTTATAATATAGTTTGTTAATCAGATCTACTATTCGTAAGAATGCTATGTGAAAACTGTACCAGAGAGGTGAATTTCTGTAACATAAGCCCTGCCTTTGTGCAAAACCTTTACCCAAGTCTAATTAAGAACTAGAACATGTGCCTTAGTAAAGTAAATTTGTGGGGTATTGTCTCTTGGATGTAGGCAGGCTGGAAAAACAAACAAAAACACACATACACGCATGCACACAGCACGCGCACACGCACGCATGCACACAACTCGCACGCATGCACACGTGTGCGCATGCACACATGCACACACACAGGAAAGGCACTGCAATGGATCAGAGAATACCTGACAGAAAGGAAACAACAAGTGATGGTATGTGACAAGGTGTCAGAGTGGGAGCCTCTGACGAACGGTGTTCCACAAGGGTTAGTCCTAGGGCCGGTGCTGTTTCTGGTATATATGTGAATGACATGACAAAAGGGATAGATTCAGAGGAGTCTATGTTTGCAGACAACATGAAGCTATCCACATGACTCACGAAATCGTAATGACACGATTGCAAACAAACCATACCATGGGTGGGGTTCGAACCGCGGGTTCGAACCCCACCCGTGGTATGGTTTGTTTAACATGAAGCTAATGTGGAGAATTTCAGGTGGTTGAGGATCAGTTAGAACTACAAAGGGATCTGGACAGGCTGCAAGCCTGCTCCAACAACTGACTCCTGAAATTTAACCCCACCAAATGCAAAGTCATGAAGATTGGGGAAGGTCAAAGAAGACCGCAGAGAGTACAGGCTAGGGGGCCAAAGACTTGAGACCTCACTCAAGGAAAAGGATCTTGGAGTGAGTATAATACCAAGCACATCTCCTGAGGCGCACATCAACCAGTATATGGGCGCCTGGCAAACCTAAGAATAGCATTCCAATATCTCAGTAAGGAATTGTTCAGGATTCTGTACACAGTGTACATCAGGCCTATATTGAAGTGTGCAGCACCAGTTTGGAATCCACACCTGGCCAAACACATCAAGATATTAAAGTGCAAAGGTTGGCAATGAGACTAGTCCCAGAGCTAAGGGACATGTCCTACGAGGAGAGGTTAAGGGAAATCGACCTGACAACACTGGAGGACAGGAAGGATAGGGAGGACATGATAACAATATAAAAAATACTGAGAGGAATTGACAAGATGGATAGGGACAGAATGTTTCAGAGATGGGACACAGCAACATGGGGTCACAACTAAAAGTTGAAAACTCAGATGAGTCACAGGGATGTTTGGAAGTTTTTCATCAGCCAAAGAGTTGTCAGGGAATGGAATAATCTGGAGAGTGGTGTAGTGGAGGCAGGATCCATACATAGCTTTAAGAAAAGATATGATAAAGCTCATGGAGCAGGGAGAGAGTGGATCTAGTAGTGACCAGCAAAGAGGTAGGGCCCAGGAGCTGTGGACTGACCCCTGCAACCACAAATAGGTAAGTACACACACAGACACACACACACACATGCATGCTAACACATACATATATGCAAGTATGTCAGTCCTTTAAATCAACAATACACATGTAGGCAGACATATGAAAATAGTAAATAGTATGACAATGTTTAGAAATAGTGATAAGGAATAATACCCTTTAAACTATAGGCCTATCTCACTAAAACGTTTGCAGTAAAAACACTAGAAAGCAATTACAAAAGGTGGATATAACATATAGCGAGTAAAAGCTGGCTATGAACAGTTTGGCTTCACATCATTAAAATCCTGTAGGCTCATTCTATTAATCTACTTTGATAGTAAGAAATTGTGCAGGAATGAAACTGAAGGGCAAAATGCATTTACTACATTTGGAATAAAAAAATTAATAAGAGTTCCCAAAAAAGATGCAGAAAATGAGAAAAATCTTTTTTCTTTCATGTTCTGACATTGCAGTGCTATTTTGACATACTGTATATGCAACTACAAGACAGAGAAAAGAAAACCATTACCTGGACAATGTTTTTTTGTTTTTGTTTGAAAGACAAATTTGAACAGCACTAAGAGGAAAAATGCACAAAGGATAAATGTTACTAGTGGGATCTCACAATAATCATTACTTGTCTTGAATAGGTTTTAAGCTTATGTACCATACTTGTGTATAAATTACTTGACCGAACAAATAAACAACTACTACATGAATGTGCTTGCCGATCATACAAAAATCTTATGCAAAATAAAAAATAAAAATAACATCAAAATCTTATAAGATTTGTTAAATTTGAGTAATTTAGTGAAAAATGGTACCAGAAAGCAAAAATTGCATGCCTGAAGGCTAGAATGTGAGCTATGATCTTAAAAATACAAGATCTGAAGTTAACTATGAGCAACAAGTTATCACCAGAAGCCCACATAAATGCAGTGTCAATAAAACTTATGCTATTCTGCATTGACAAAATTCAAAATAGCTTTCAAATTACTAGGTACAGATGACAAAAATGCATATACCATACAGTACTGTAATGTATGTAAAAGCAAAATTAATATGACACTGTAGTATAGCATTTCCACAAAAAATTAGGTAAAACTGGAAAACATTTCAAAGACTTGCAGAAAAAATAACTCCCACTGTTATGAAATACAGATTACCATTACTACTAACATAAAAGCAATGATAGTGTCCTCATTAACAAGGAGGTAGAAAAGAAATTATCACAAATTATATACAATCATAAAGAAATAAGAGAATACATAGAAGCAACTTTGGAGACCAATATATCAACTATCATAGAGGAAAAAAAGCATACAAAGGAAATAGTACAGTAGACAACCACATTTTGTGTGAGATATATTCCAGAAAACGGAGCTGTGTGTGACAACGTGATATATGGAGCGAACAATTTATTGGGAAAAAATGGGTTACGTTCTATCTCGCCTCCAAAAAAGCCAAACTTGTCTTGTACATACACAATTCACCTAAAACAAAAATGCTAAGTATTGTACAATGATTTTAAAAGGCAAATAGATGCTATGGGCACATTAACCCTTTCGGGGTCGGTGCCGTACTAGTACGTTTTACGAGCAGGGGTTGGTGCCGTACTAGTACGCCCAAATTCTAGCGCCCTCAATTTAAGCAGAAAATGTCTGGTAGGCATACATATGAAAGAATGGGTCTGTGTGGTCAGTGTGCGCAGTATAGAAAAAATCCTGCATCACACACTGCATAATGAGAAAAAAACGGACCGTTTTTTCGATTAAAACAGCGACTTTGCAGTCGATTTTCGTATGGTATTTATTGATATATTCTCATTTTCTTGGTCTCATTTGATAGAATGGAAGATATATTACAGAAATAGAGATGATTTTGATTGGTATGACAATGACAAGTACCTTGAAATTGAGCTCAAAGTAGCGAAAATGTTCGATTTTTGACGATGTTCAAGAGTAAACAAATCACACCATGCGTCCAATACAAATCAACTGGTGAGTCTTATATTCATGCACAAGTGCTCTGATATTATTTATACCATTTTTACAGTGATGCAGTTGTATACATAACAGTAAATCTTCTATTTTTGTGTGAGAATAAAAATTCAAAATGGAAAGCAAAAGTAATGGAACAGGGGCCTGGAGACGTGGCTAATGAACAGAGAACATTTTATTTTAGTGCCAGGAATGTCTGCCTTGTTTACTCTGGACCCTATTTTGAAATTGGCATCGTTTGAAATTTGTGTGAAATTGGAAAATTGTCATTTTCTGACCACTATTTTGGGTAGATGAAATTGGTAAATAGGCGGTTTCTTGTACTCAATCGATAGAAGAAATGGAGTTCTAGCGAAATAGCTATAATTTTAGGAGACTGAAACATTGGAATTTGTCGAAAATAGGGCTCGAAGTGGATGAAATCGCCGATGCGTCAGTGTCATAGATACCGCGAACTTCGCGAAAGCATAATTTCGTTAGTTTTCGATCAAATTTCATAATTTTGGTGCGTTATGATCGGAAAAAGATTTTCTATCATTTCATAAGAAAAAATTAATTTTTTTTTTTCCAAAAATTTTTCGACCCCAGGAACACTTTTCCGAGAAGGCCTGTCGACCCCCAAAGAGTTAAAATATGTTATTATAGTACACGTATAATACAGGATGATTTAACCTAGCATAACCTAAGAAAGTAAAGCAATGTGAATACACCTAACCATAAATTTAGGTGGTTGTTGCTTAAGTAACTTTACATCAGTGAAAAGGCATTGTGTGGCCCTACTGGGCATTAGATGAGATTGATGAAGTAGAGGGCTGGGGTTTGTGGGCTACATGTATTGGATGGCTGGGGTTCATGGGCTGAGGTCGATGAAGAGTTGTTACTTATGGGAGCCCCAAGTATTCTGTCGTGCATCTCTGCTGTATTTTACCCAGCAGTACTTTATTCAGCTGATGGTAGGGCAGTGTTGCTGGGTTCAGCATCTATTTTTGAGCAGTGCTTCTAGATGTGTCAAGGTTCTCTTCAGTAAAAGTCTGCAAGATTAGCAGCAACATGGAACTGCTCACATAACTGTTTGTGTTAACTGTTTCTCTGCTTGCTCTTCTTCCTCATCCTCTTTAGCTTTCTGAGTTCCTTCTATCTGGGTATTCAGCTCTGCCAACATTTCCTCTGGACTTCTTTCTTCTTCATCTTCCTCTATTAGTTCATTAACATCTGGCTGCATGTCTTCAAAACTTTCACCTGCCAATCTCCTTGCTAGCCAAACAATTTCCTTGACTTGACACTCAACGAAGAGAAAGTCTGTGAAATTATTCATCACACTAGAGCATAATTTTCTCCTGACTGTTTTTACTGTTGATTTCAGCACTTTATCCTATGCACCTTTGACGTGGAGTGAGGCATCTGCAATGTTGAATTTATGCCAGAACTTCGGCACTCCATGCTCTGGGTCATTGTCCATTCCTCAAGCAGTTTCTGCATATGTAAATACACTTAAATACTATATTACTACTTGATCCAATAGTTGTATTAGTAGTATCATATTTGGTGGTCAAATAACAACCTTAACATTTTGGTTAAAATCCTGCAACAGGTCAAGATGGGATGAGCATGAGATTATCAAAAACATAAGAACAAAGGAATGGAAGAGCACTGCATCAGGCCTACCAGCCCATGATAGGCAAATCTAACTCACACTCACACCCGCTCATTTACTTGTCTAACCCATTTTTACAACTACCTAAGGTTTTCGCTTCAATGATGCTACTTGAGAATTTGTTCCACTCATCCACAACCTGTTATTACCAAACAAGTGCTTTCTTATACCCTTCCTCAATATAATTTTTTCCAGCTTGAACCCACTGCTGCAAGTAAAGTCTTGGTAATATATTTTTACCATGTTATTTATATCCCCTTCATTTTTTTCTGTTTTCGTTTGTACACCTCAATCATATCCCATAATTCTATGTCTTTCCAGAGAGTGCTGATTCAGTGCCCACAGTGCATCTTTGTAGGAAAGATACTTGGGATCAACTTTCTCATCCTTCTATACATACTACGAACCTGTCCTGTGTCTTGGGTACAAGTGATGATTCTCTCATTTTTTTTCTACAATCGTTAATGAAGTGTGTTGAGTATTAAGATAAAATGTGTAATGAATCTAGATGTATTCCTCTTCGAGAAAGACATTGCTAAAGATCCTATGAATACAATCTTAACAGACTCTTATAGTGACACCTCCTTCTGTCCTTGCGTCATGGTGTAACAGTAAATGTTACACCATGACGCAATCATGAATTTAGTAACAAAGAAAAACACAACAAAGAAACTAGCACTGGCATCTATACCCTCCTGGAGGGAAGGGGGAAACAAAGTTTATGTGGGAGAGACTTAGATGCTTGGGAAACATCTGGGAACATAAGTACAGTAGAACCTCAGTTGTCGAAATTAATTCGTTCTAGATGTCGGTTCGACAACCAAAATACACAACAACCAAAGCAATTTTTCCCATAAAGAATAATGTAAATAGAATTAATCCGTTCCAGACCCCAAATGACAATATAATAATTTATTAATAATAATGTACAGTGGTACCCCGACTTACGATATTTTTTCATTCCAGAATGCTGTTCAAGTGCCATTACCAAACGAATTTATCTCCATAAGAAATGATGTAAAATAGACTAGTCCTTTTAGACCCCCAAAATTACACTTACAAAAACATTTTAAAAAATAAACTTACATAAAAGGGTGTGTTTGGGGACCATCGTAAGTCGGGGTACCACTGTACTAACTACTACATAAAGCAATGTATAAAATTATATAGCACAGGGAAACTATAAAAATGAATACTAAATGAAAATTTAACTGGAATACTGTACAGTAAATGAAAATTTAACTGCTGCTTACCTGTCAGAGGAGAGCTAATGGCAAAATTCTAGCGGCTTCAAATCTTGCGGGAAAAAGCTGGTAGGCCTACATGTGAGAGAATGGGTCTGCATGGTCATTTCCATATTGTCAATCTGACAGCAGTGAATTGTCTAAGCTGTTCAATCACTACCTTATAGTTTATACTCTTGTTAGACACCTCAAGATTACCATCTTGTTTGCCTAAAAAGGTATACAAATCTATTTTTTATATTTGTAACTAGTATCTTTTACCGTCCTCCACTAGTATAGAACTATACAGTGGTCCCTCGGTTTTCGTGTATCTCTGTTTTCGTGTATTTCAGTTTTCATGTAGTTTTTTCGTGGAAAATTGCCCTCTGTTTTCGTGTGTTCCCTCCGTTTTCGTGCTCGGTCCGGAACCTGTCCACCAGTGCCGCGCACATACAAAGGCCGTAGGCCACCACCCACGCACCTCCCACGCACATTGCCACGCAGTCTAGCATTGTTTACGCTTGAGTGAACATCACCCCAGGAGTTTATACAAAATATTTATTAACAATTCATTGTTTTTGGGCCTTGATTATTGTGTGTGACTACTAAATAAGCTACCATGGGCCCAAAGAAAGCTCCTAGTGCCACTTCTTTGGTAAAGAAAGTGAGGAACACTGTAGAACTGAAGAAAGAAATAATAGAAAAATATGATAGTGGTGTATGTATTGCCGAGCTCGCCAGGATATACAAGAAAGCCCCAACAACCATCGGTTCCATTGTGTATAAGAGAAAAGCAATCACTGAAGCTAATGTTGCGAAAGGGGTGAATACAATAACCAAACAGAGATCACAAACAATAGAAAATATGGAGAAATTGTTGTTGCTGTGGATAAACCAAAAACTGCTAGCGGGTGATAGTATTGTGCAATCCATCATACGTGAAAAAGCAAGGCAGATGCATGCCGATCTTGTCAAGAAAATGCCTGGAACCAGTGATGTTGATGTTGATGAATTTAAGGCCAGCAAAGGCTGGTTCGAAAAATTTAAGAGGCGAACTAGCATACACAGTGTTGTAAGGCATGGTGAGGGTGCCAGTTCAGATAAAGATGGGTCTGAAAAATTTGTGCGCGTCTTTAAAAAATATGTAGAGGCTGAAAATTTCAAATCCCAACAAGTGTTTAATTGTGACGAAACAGGCCTCTTTTGGAAGAAAATGCCAAGGAGGACCTACATCATGCAGGAGGAAAAGGCAATGCGAGGACACAAGCCTATGAAAGACAGGCTAACTCTAATGTTGTGTGGTAACGCTAGTGGGGATTTCAAAGTAAAGCCTTTACTCGTGTATCACTCTGAAAATCCCAGTGTTTTCAGGGACTACAGTGTTGACAAGAGTAAATTGTGTGTGTTTTGGAAGTCTAATGCTAAGGCATGGGTCACTAGGGAAATTTTCCTGGAATGGTTTAATCTAGTGTTTGGCCCCAGTGTGAAGAAATATTTATTGGAGAATAAATTGCCACTTAAGTGCCTCCTGGTAATGGACAATGTTCCTGGTCATCCTCAAGACTTGGACGACCAAATGTCTAAGGATTTCAGATTTGTAAAAGTGAAGTTCTTGCCTCCTAACACCACTCCTCTCCTCCAGCCCATGGACCAGCAGGTCATTTCAAACTTCAAAAAACTGTACACCAAAGCAATGTTTCAAAGGTGTTTTGATGTGACCAATGACACTAAATTGACCCTAAAAGAGTTCTGGAAGGGTCACTTCGATATCTTCCATTGCATAGGCCTTATAGATAAAGCTTGGCAAGGGAGTGACCTCCAGGACGATGAACTCTGCTTGGAGAAAGTTGTGGCCAGATTGTGTCCCAGATTTTGAAGGGTTTGAAGCTAACCCTGAGGAGCCTATGGAAGTTGTGGAAAATATTGTGGAATTGGGGACTTCCATGGGGTTGGATGTGAATGGAGAGGATGTGGAAGAGTTGGTGGAGGACCACAATGAAGATCTAACCACTGAAGAGCTGCAAGAGCTTGAGCTGCAACAACAACAAAACAGATCTGAGGAAATTGCTTCAGTGGAGGAAGAGAGATGTAAGGTGCCTTCTTCAGAGATTAAGGAGATTTGTGCAATGTGGAGTAGGGTGCAATCATTTGTGGAGGAACATCACCCTGACAAAGATGTTGGAATCCGTCTCATCAACATGTTCAATGACAATCTGTTTTCCCATTTTAGGGACATTTTAAAGAGACGCCAGACACAGAGCTCTCTGGAGAGATATTTAGTGCCACAGGTGTGCAGTGACTCTCAAGCTGGTCCTAGTGGGATTAAAAGACAAAGAAGGGAAGTGACCCCAGATGAGGACTTGGTACCTAGTCCTTATGGAGGGGGATTCCCCTTCCAAAAATTAGGGACTCTACCCTCTCCCCTCCTATCTCTCTTCCATCCAGCAACATCAGTCTTCAGTAAGGGTAAGTGCCACATTCATTTCATTCATTTGTGCATGTAAATCTATCTTTAAGGCCCCCAAAATTTTTTTTTTCCAAACTTCTGGGTTTCTGGAACGGATTAATTGAATTTCCATTATTTCTTATAGGGAAAATGGTTTCAGTTTTAGTGCCTCCCTCTGGAACGGATTAAACACGAAAACCGAGGGACCACTGTACATGTATTTTTTTATTGTTTAGTGTGTGCAGTCTATAACAGAGTTAGTGCAATACAATCTGAAGTTAGGTACTACTGTTTTAAAAACTTTTTTTTACTGTCTACCGTATATAGTTAATTATAGCATTAGTGCAATAACTGTTAAGTGCTACTGATATACCTAGTCTTAATAGTTCATTATATTTTACTACGTACTACTATTTCAATATATGTTTATTAGGTTTTACAATCTACTGGAACAATATACACTTACACAATTATTGTTCAATCATCCCCTTTTTACAAATGTTAATATTACCCTTTATCACCCTATTGCAATTCATCATTTAAATATTTATCAGTTAACCCCAAATGCTCAATGCTGACATTGACCCTGAACTGAACCTATATAATCTAAATCCCAGTCACCATTTAACTGAAAGCAATTGCCTTTACCACACAGCAACAGAAGCCAGTACTGTCCTCAGCAATGCCAGAAATATTACAATTTTGAATTACAATATTAGATCCCGATGTAAACACTATTATGACCTGCTGGCACTCTTAGATTCATTAAAGACAAACTTTTCCTGTATTATTCTTACTGAAATCTGGCTTAAGCAAGACACAGTAGGCATCGACACACTACCAGGATACACAGCAATCCACAACTGCAGACCAGAACAAATTGGGGGGGTATTGACATCTATTATTCTAATGAACTCTCATGTAGCAACACTATATATTTTAATGATGAGTATGGTGAATATATATTCGCAAACTTCTCTGTAAAAAAATTAAAAAAACCTATAGCAATTGGGGCCATATACAGGATGCCTCATACCAATATCCCAGCCTTTAGTGATAAACTCAAAACACTGATTACAGATACACAAATGAATAAGCACCACCTACTACTAGCAGGAGACTTCAACATCAACCTTGGCCTAACAGATGACCAACCTGTTGCTGACTTCATTAACCCTTTCAGGGTTCAAGCCGTAGATCTATGCATTGCCCACATGGTCCAAACCGTAGATATATGCCATGAGCTCAGCTCACTCAGATAAGCTGTGATTGGTAAATTTGGGCCTAGATATGAGAGAATGCATCTATGTGATAAGTGTGCACCATATAAAGTAAATCCTGAAGCACGCAGTGCATAATGAGAAAAAAAAAACTGCGACTGTATTTTTTGATTAAAACAGCAAATTTGTGGTGTATTTTCATGTGGTTATTAAGGTTGTATTCGTGGTTTCTTGGTCTCATTTGATAGAATGGAAAATATATTACAGAAATAGAGATGATTTTGATTGGTTTTATATTGAAAATAGCTTCTAATTGAGCACAAAGTAGTGGAAATGTTTGATTTTTGCTGATTTTCAAGAGTAAACAAATCACATCACGCAACCAATACACTTCAACTGGTGGGTCTAATATATGTTTACAAATGTACTGATAGTGTTTATACAATTATTACAATATTGTCTAAGAGTAATTCATCTATTTTTTGGTGTAAATAAAAAATCAAAATGGAATTCATCTGTAAAGCCTGGAAACGTAACTAATAAACAGAGGAAATGTTATTTTAGTGCCAGGAATGCCTGAATTGTTTATTCTGAACACTGTTTTGAAATTGGAATATTTTGAACTTTGTGTGAAATTGGCAAAATTACCAATTTCTGATCACTTTATTGGGTAGTTGAAATAGTTGATTGGGCAGTTTCTTGTGCTCAATCGATAAAATAGAAGTAATACTAATGAAATAGCTAAGAATTTGGTTAACTGGAATAATGTAATTGGCTTAAAATAGGAGTCAAAGTGGGCAAAATCGCCAATATGTAAATATCGCTGACACAGTCAAATTCATGATAGTGTAATTTCATCAGTTTTCCACCAAATTTTGTACTTTTTGTTTCATTACCTTCAGAAAAAGATTCTCAACCATTTCATAAGTAAAAAGAAATTTTTTTTTTTTGAAAATTCTTGGACCCTGTGGACAATGCATAGATCAACAGCTTGGACCCTGAAAGGGTTAACAATATAAACAATACACTACTCATACCAGCAATTACAAAACCAACAAGACTAACTGAGACGAGTGCAATCATAATTGACCATATATGGACAAACATACTCACCCCCTTAATGCAGGGATAATCACAGACAACACTACTGACCACTACCCAACTTTTCCTCCTAACAAACATTTGTAAGCAGCCATTGGAATATAATAAGCTCTCCGTTCGACTCCATAATGAGGCTTCAATAAGTAACTTCACAGCAGAGCTAAGCTCAGTTGACTGGCCTACAGAATTTTCCAATGCTGCTGGTATCGATGAATGGGTAGAGATATTTCTAAATAAAATTCAAAGACTATATAACAAACATTGTTCCATAAAAAAACTAAACATATCACCAATAAAAGACTAAGTTGCCCATGGCTTACTAACGGCATCCTAAGGTCCATCAATACAAAACATCAATATGAGAAACAATACAGAAGGGGTTTAACTGCTAAACAATTTATCAAACACTATACGTCAGTCCTCACCAAACTAATCAGAAAGTGTAAGCAACTACACTATACTAATAGATTCACTGAAATGAGAGGAGACATAAAAAAGACCTGGAAAACACTCTCTCAGATCCTGGGCACCCACAAACTGAACAGAACTATGTAGTAATATTGTACTAACTAAACCAAATGAGCCAAAACTCCAGCCTATTGATACAGCTAACAAGTTAAATGACTTCTCAACCATAGGATCAAATCTCACCAGTAAAATTTCAGTCACCAATACCTGAGCTAATGATTATCTAGATAGAAACTTCCCAACATCCCTCTATCTTACACCAACAGAGCCCACTGAGGTTACTATGATTATTAACTCTGAAAAACAAATCAGGAAATGAAACCCAAGTACCACCAATACTGTATAAATAAGCAGCTCAAATCCTTTCACCCACCATTGCATTAGTCTTCAACAAATCGCTAGAAACCAACACTTTCTCGACATCACTCAAACTAGCAAGGATTACACCAATACACAAAGGTGGTGACCCAACAAACGTAAACAATTATAGGCCAATATCAAACTTGCCTTTATTTTCCAAAATCTTTGAGAAACTCATACACAAAAGGTTATACTCCTTCATAACATCACAAAGCATCCTTAACCCCTGCCAGTTTGGATTCTGGAGAAACAAAAGCACAAATGATGCAATATTACAAACGCTAGACCTACTTTACACAGCACTGGAAAAAAACTGAATACCCGCTCGGACTCTTTATCAACCTTAAGAAAGCTTTTGATACCGTAGATCACAGCATCCTACTACTCAAGCTTGATCATTAAGGTATAAGAGGCCATGCACTTGCATTTACCAAGTCCTACCTTACTTATAGAAAGCAATACATCTCTGTCAAGGATGCAACCACCTCAAGAAGACCCCTGGACACTGGTGTACCACAGGGTAGCATTTCTCGGCCCTCTCCTTTTCTTTTTATACATTCAAATTCAAATTCTTTATTTCATGTAATATACAAGGTGGGGTGTACTTATAATTATACGTACATTAAAGTAGATATTACAAGATGGCCAATAATATGCCCAGGTATGCCTAGGCTTTTCAGGCAGTCTTATGATAGGTCTTACTCAATAGCTACACAATGATTATACAGATAGTAAGGTTAGGTAATTGTAGTGATTAACTAGGTTTACAAAATTTAGGTACTGGAATTTAAACATTTAAGATCTTCCAAGCGTTTCACGACAACGTACGCCTATTCTCTATGCTGACGACACGACTTTTGTCATCTCACCCAAATCTAGCCTCGCTCAACACCACTGTTAACGAAGAACTCGCAAAAATAACAACCTGGTTGACCGTCAATAAACTTACACTTAATATATAGACAAAACCTTTTACATTTTGTTTGGGAGTAGAGCAAGTGAAGTTCAACTAAACATTATGCTTAACAACACCCTTATTGCTAAACATAATGAGGGAAAATTCCTGGGTCTGCACCTTGATAACAACCTGAAATTCAACACCCATATCCAACACATAACAAAGTAAAAAAGTTTCTAAAACAGCTAGCATCCTCTCAAAGATACGTTACTATGTACCACAAACAGCACTACTTACACTATACTACATAGCCACTGATCTACCCATACCTCAACCTATGCTATTTGTGAATGGGGTTCCACAGCGAAAAACCACCTAAAATCAATAACACAACAAAAAGCCACAGTGCAAATGATCACACAATCCACTGCTAGACAACACCCGCCCCCTCTCTTCAAAGACCTAAACCTACTTACTATACAAAACATTCACTCATACTATTGTGCAAGCTACATTTACAGAACAATCAATTCTAATATAAACCCCGACGTGAAACGCTTTCTTGACAGTTGCAATAGGACTCAGACACAACACTAGGCACAAAAACCTCTATGATATTTCCCGTGTCAGGGTAAATCTTTTCAAAAACTCAATGTACATAAGAGGGCCCAAAATCTGAAATTCCCTGCCAGAAATCTCCAGAACCACTGGCTCAGCTAGCATTTTTAAAACTACAGTTAAAAAACACCTTATCTCCTTAACCTATCCCAGCCCATCATAAATACATATGTAAAAACTATACATGCATTTGCTCAATATCATGAACATAGGTTAAAACTCTCTCATTAATATACAGTAGTCCCCCCAAACTCGTGGGGGTTACATTCCAAGACAACCCGCGAATTTGAAAAAACCGCGAATTCTAGAACCGGTTAAAAAATGCCTATGAATGCCTATTTTTATAGTTTAAACCCTAAATATGCCCCCAAAACACTAACTTAATTTCAAACTCAGCTTCATACATCACCCTTAAAAAAAAAAAAGTAAAGATAAATCTGTATACAGTACGTACTGTACTGATGTCTCCCGCAGTGCTAGAAAGTAAAATACCAATGTTACCCCAATATGTACTGCAATTCATGCAACCCCGCTTTCTTTGGTATACGTACGGTAATTATTATTTTTTTTTTTTTATTATTATTAACACATCGGCCGATTCCCACCAAGGCAGGGTGGCCCGAAAACGAAAAACTTTCATCATCATTCACTCCACCACTGTCTTGCCAGAGGGGTGGTTTACACTACAGTTGTAAAACTGCAACATTAACACCCATCATTCAGAGTGCAGACACTGTACTTCCCATCTCCAGGACTCAAGTCCGGCCTGCCGGTTTCCCTGAATACCTTCATAAATGTTACTTTGCTCACACTCCAACAGCACGTCAAGTATTAAAAACCATTTGTCTCCATTCACTCCTATCAAATACGCTCACACATGCTTGCTGGAAGTCCAAGCCCCTCGCACACAAAACCTCCTTTACCCCCTCCCTCTAACCTTTCCTAGGCCGACCCCTACCCCGCCTTCCCTCCACTACAGATTTATACACTCTCGAAGTCATTCTGTTTTGTTCCATTCTCTCTACATGTCCAAACCACCTCAATAACCCCTCCTCAGCCCTCTGGATAATAGTTTTGGTAATCCCACACCTCCTCCTAATTTCCAAACTCCGAATTTTCTGCATTATATTCACACCACACATTGACCTCAGACATGACATCTCCACTGCCTCCAGCCTTCTCCTCGTTGCAACATTTATCACCCATGCTTCACACCCATATAAGAGTGTTATTATAACTATACTCTCATACATTCCCCTCTTTACTTCCATGGACAAAGTTCTTTGTCTCCACAGACTCCGAAGTGCACCACTCACCCTTTTCCCCTCATCAATTCTATTATACAGTAATAATTTAAATTATATTTTTCTTAATATTTAGCGTTAAAACACATAAAAGTTATACTATAGTATTGCCATGAAAAAAGGCAAAAAAAATTCTGCGAATTTGCAGAGATTTCTGTGAACAATTATTAGTTAGGTTCTAAGGAAAAATCCACGAATTACTGAAGCCACGATTTTGGAACCGCGAATTCGCGGGGGTTCACTGTATACTTGCTCTCAATATCTGTATTCATCTCAAATATTAATCACTCCATTGTGGCCACCTAAGGTTAATAATCAAAATTGAACATCTTCTCTACAAGACCTATTAGAGCCATATAGTATGACCTAATAGAATACTCAGTTCTCTTGTATTCATTGTAATTCATCTAATGACCATATGTACTGTTATTGCCTTATTAATATTAAGTTAATTTTAAGTTTGCCTAAAATGCTCTGCATATAAAGGGGCTTTTGGCATGTACACCAATTGTTATATTCCTTTGTATAAAACATGTATCATGTCAAAATAAATTATTATTATTATTATTATAATTATGTGCAATATATTTTCGTTTTTCCTTTTGGGCCACCCTGCCTCGGTGGGAAACGGCCGACGTGTTGAAAGAAGAAGAATGTGCAATTTAAAAAAATCCTGCAGCACGCAGTACATAACGAGAAAAAAAAATGCAACCATGTTTTTGGTTTAAAACAGCAACTTTGCGGTGTATTTTCGTATGGTATTTATGGGTGTATTCTCTTTTTCTTGGTCTCCTTTGATAGAATGGAAGGTATATTACAGAAATAGAGATCATTTCTTAAGAATTTTTTTTTTTTAAATTCTTCGACCCTGGTAGCGTTGTCCATCGACAACCAAAGCACGTACGAAAACCAGGACACACTTTTCTTGAATTCCTTGTTCGAAAATCGATTTGTTCAACAACTAGTGCGTTCAACAACTGAGGTTCCACTGTACATATAATGAGGAATTAAACATGCATCAAGAGTCAGAAGTAGTCTGAATATGAGGGTTTATGTAGTGCAGATAAAACATGACTTCAGGAATAAAATGATACTTGAACCAGTCAACAAATAATTCCTCTGTCATCCATGCTCACTGGTTTGACCAACAAATAACAGGCAAAGTGGTTTTGTTTTTCTGTTTTAAGGCACAGGGATTTGTTGAGCAATAAACAAGCATGGGTCTGCACTTAGAGTCACCTGTTCCATTAGCACATAGCATCAAATAAAAGAGGCCCAAGGCACATGGGAGGGGAACCAGCCCACTGGTGCCGTGGTGAAGGTTGGCCATGTCAAAGCGTAAGATGGAAACAGGTAGAACCACTCTGAAAGGTGGAGACCTTCAGGGCAAAAGGTGAAAATAGATACAAAAAATGAATTGCAAACAGACAGAAATAATTACAAAATGTGGTGGTCTACTGTATTAATATAAATTGTCTGAATACAATTCAGAAAAATTATCATGAAGGAAATCCAAAATGCAAATACACTACAATCCAGACATGGATACCAAAAATAACATATAGAATAAAAGATGACATGAGAAATTTAAATGGCAACTTGCAGAATTAAAGCCAGATATTGTATGGAAAAGACATTATTTAAACAAAATTCAAATAGACCATAAATAGATTTAATGTACAGTACTAAAAAAATAAATTAATGAGGAAATAGTGGAAAACAAATATACGTACTAAGTTACAACCTGAATTTGAATACAGTATCAGTTTTTAAATAAATTGTTGTATAAGACAACAGAGAATAAAATTTGGAAGTAAAATTGTAATTAGAAAAAGTACAAAACAAAAAGACTCATGAAGGGATTATAATGAGAAAGAACTGAACTTGCAACAGTTAAACGAGGTAGTCTTCATTGTAGTAACTATTGAACTATGTGACATAAAATCTTGCATTTTGAAATACAGTGGAACCTCGGTTGTCGAATGGACTTGTAGTCGAACAAATCAGTTTTTGAACCGTTTTGTTCAATTTGGTTTTCTTATGTGGTCTTGGTTGTCGACCGACAATGCTTGTATCACATGATCACTAGACAGTCCACAGCGTGGGTCTCAGTCAGTATAGCGACTAACGCTCGTGTTGTAAACATCTCTTGAGCTCTTGTTGAGCATTTTGTGATCTTTTCTTGTTATTTTGCAGTTTTAGTGCATTTTTCTTAGTGTGAGATAAACCATCACGGGTCCAAAGAAGGATAAAGAGATGAAAGCAAAAAGTTGTAAAAAGCACTACTGAGTTTAAAAAGGAAGTTATTCGAAAGTATAAAGATAGGCTCTGTGTGGGCCAAAGAGAAAAAAATTAAAGCAGCTAACCCTGCAAAAGGCATGAAAGTGATATCAAGGCAAAGGTCACAAATTACTGAAGAGGTTGAAAAACTCTTATTGATTTGGATAAACGAAAAACAGTTACATGGTGATAGTGTTTCATTTAGTATTCATTTTTACAGTTTCCCTGTGCTGTATAATTTTATACATTGTTTTATGTAGTAGTTAGTACATTATTATTAATAAATTATTATATTGTCATTTTTGGCCTGGAACAGATTAATTCTATTTACATTATTCTTTATGGGAAAAACTGTTTGGTTTTTCGACCATTTTGGTTGTCGAACCGACATCTGGAACGAATTAAGTTCGACAACCGAGGTTCCACTGTACTAAGCAGTTTTAATACAAATTTGAGATTTTTGTATATCTAAGATCTCCCTCCAAGAAGGTAAATTTGCTGACAAATGGAAAATAAACAGAACTGTGCCAGTATATAAAAATTGCAAAAGGAAATACCCTTGAAATTTAAATTCTACTTGTATCACTGACAATTGTACTGTAGTTGCTAAGACATGGAAAACAATTATCTGTGAGAGACTGATAAAGCATTAACAAAGTACAATTATGTAAACAGTTTGGTTTCAGCTCAACAGAATCCCATTATGTAGATCAGTCTTACTAAAAAAATTTAAGTTGCATAAATTATCCAGGAGAGATATGGATGGGCCACTGCATTTATTTGGATATCAAAGGAATCTGAGAGTTCCTTATAACAGACTATTATAGAAATTACAAAATACAGGAGGTATAAAAGGTAAACTATTACAATGGATGGAAGATTTTCTATTTGAAAGGAAAACGAAAATAGTGATAAGAGGAAATCTATCCTCATGGTGCAGTCACTAGTGGAGTACCACAAGGATCAGTACTGGCCCCAGTGATGTTCTTGATTTATGGAAACAATCTGCCAGAGGAAATAACTAATTATATTATGTTTGTAGATATTGCAAAAATCTAATATACAATATAAAATACCACAATGACTGTCAATCCCTGCAGGGAAAGATTTTAGTGAAATTACCAGATGAAGCAATATATGGACAATAAATTTTAATAAAAAATGTCACATAAATAAGGAAAATAAGTCAAATTGGATATGGACCTAATGCAGGATATATGGGTAACTGGTACTATATAGAAACAGACCTCATGCAGGATTTAATATATTAATTACATTTCTGAGGAAGTACGAATCTTGTAAAGGTCATACAGTGGACCCCGGTGTTCGTCCTGCTCAAAACACACCCTTTTATGTAAGTTTATTTTTTTAAATGCTTTTATAAGTGTAGTTTTGGGGGTCTAAAAGGACTAGTCTACTTTACATTATTTCTTAAGGGAATAAATTCGGTTGGTAATGGCACTTGAACAGTATTCTGTTACGAAAAATGGACGAACACCGGGGGTCCACTGTACATTGCCTGGGAAATGGAGGGGGTAATAAAGTTCGACATGAGTGAAGATCCCTTCATCAGCATCAAGGTTTCCCCTTCAAGGGTCATGCAAGATAATGAATTGATAAAATCTTGAGAATATGAAGATTTGTGATGATTTTAAGTAAGAGATTATTGTGATGTATAGTAAGAGTATCTTATACATTGCTGACACATTAGAAGATGGCTTTCAAATATATGGACTGGGAAATGTTAAAGAATTCTTTTACAATATATGTTAGACAAAACTGTACACAACTGTAGAGGGGTCTCCACATTGAAAAGAACACACACAAAATAGTTAAAAGAACAAACTCCATATATAAAAACATAAGAGAGAGCACTGCAGCAGGACTGCTGGCCTATGCTAGGCATGTCTAACTCACACTCACCCATACCCACTCATGTAATTGTCTAACCTATTTTTAAAGTTACCCAAGGTTTTTGGTTCAATGATGCTTCTCTGAAGTTTGTTCCACTCATCCTTATACCAAACCAATGCTTTCCTATATCTTTTCTAAATTTTTTTTTTTTCAATTTGAACCCACTGCCTTCATTTTTTATTATAATAGTAATAAGTGAAACCACTGCTGTGAATCCTGTCTTGGTTTAATATTTTTAGCTCATTATTTATATCCCCTTTATTTATTCCTGTCTTCCATTTATTCACCTCAATCATATCCCCCTAATTCTACTACTTTCCATTGAGTGCAGATTCAGTGCTCTCAGTCTATCCTTGTAGGAAAGATTTCTGATACATGGGATCAACTTTATCTTTGTGTGTGCGTTTTCCGGTGCACTGATGTCCATTCTGTAATATGGTGACCAGAACTGTGCAGCATAATCTAACTGAGGCCTTACAATGGATATATAAAGTTGAAGTATAACCAGAGGACTTCTATTCAGAATTCTATTAGCTTTATTGCCAACACTGATGCACTGTTGTCTTGGCTTTAGATTGCTGCTAACTAGAACTCCTAAATCTTTTTTTGCATTCCAAGTGATTGAGATCTACATTATTCAGTTTATAAGTAGTACCATGGTTAATATCTTTTTCGAGGCTTAGAATTTTACATCTGTCTGGAAAACCCTATCTGCAATTCTAGGAAATAAAAAGATATCCAAGAACAATACCATCAAATTATCAAAAACAGATGAACCCCTACTCTCACCAACTGAGATAGCAAACAGACTTAATGTTTTCTTCTCCACCATAGGAAAGAATCTAGTGAGTAAAATCCCAAGCTCGAACACACGTCCAACAGACTACCTCGCCAACACCTACCCTAATACACTATTCCTAGCTCCTACCAACCCAATAGAAGTCTCGCTCATAATCAACACCCATAAAAACAAGGCAGGAGACATAAACAGCTTACCACCGTTTATGTACAAAAAAGCTTCACAGATACTGTCACCAATTATTGCAACACTCTTCAATAAATCCAATGAAACCTCTACATTCCCAACAATTCTCAAAATAGCAAGGGTCACCCCGATCCACAAAGGAGGTGATCAAACAGACTTGAATAATTATAGACCAATATCTAATTTACCACTGCTCTCTAAAATCTTTGAAAAATTAATTCAATAGACAGATCTCTTCCTACCTCGTCTCACACATCGTACTCAACCCCTGTCAGTTTGGATTCAGGACCAACAAAAGCACAAATGATGCCATTATACACATGCTAGAGTTAATATACACTGCACTTGAGAAGAAAGAAGTCCCACTGGGAATCTTTACTGATCTACGCAAAGCTTTTGATACAGTCAACCATGATTTACTGCTCACAAAATTAGCACACTATGGTATAAGAGGGCATTCACTCGACTACCTAAAGTCATACCTCAGTAACAGAAGCCAATACGTGTACACAAATGGAGCGAACTCTTCCACACAACAAATTACAGTCGGAGTCCCTCAAGGAAGTGTACTGGGTCCACTCCTATTCCTCATTTACATCAATGACCTACTGAATGCATCAAAACTACTCAAACCCACAGATGACACAACGTATGTCTTCTCTCACCCAAATCCAGTCATTCTGGCCAATACTGTTAATACTTACTCTAAATACTGACAAGACCTACTTCATACAGTTTGAAAACAGAGCCACAAATGTTCCACTTAACATAACGCTCAATGGTTCACCCATCACAAGACTCACAGAGGGAAAATTCCTAGGAATCCACATTGACAGTAGCCTTAAATTCCAAACACACATACAACACATTTCCAAGAAAATCTCAAAGACAGTGGGCATATTATCAAAGATACGCTACTATGTGCCTCAATCAGCTCTCCTTGCACTATATCACTCACTCATCTACCCATATCTCACCTATGAAATCTGTGCATGGGGTTCAACAACATTAAATCACCTTAGGCCACTCATAACCCAGCAAAAGGCTGCAGTCAGAATGATAAAAAATTCCCACTCTAGACAGCATACTCCACCAATATTCAAAAGCCTAAAACTACTTACCATAAAGAACATTCACACTTATTCTTGTGCCTACTACATACATAGAACTCTACATTCTAATATAAACCCTCCACTCAAAATTCTCACCAACCTTAATAGGACCCATGACCACAACACAAGACACAGATCACTTTTTGATATACCCCGTGTCCATATCAACCTATGTAAAAATTCTATGCACATAAAGGGCCCCAGAATCTGGAATTCATTACCAGTAAATACTAAAATAACCTTGTCTGAAAATCAATTTAAGACTTCTCAAAAACCACCTACTCACCCTAAACTAAATACTCATACTGTAAATTGCTTTAAAAAATGCTCAATGTTATTTTCCTATAAAATAATTTTAATTTATACTATTATGTTACCACCTACTCACCCTAAACTAAATACTCATAATGTAAATTACTTTCAAAAATGCTCAATGTTATTTTCCTTAAGATAATTTAAATTTTTACTATTATACAGTGGACCCCCGGCTAACGATCACCCCAGAAATCGTACAATTATGTAAGTATAATATTGTAAGTGCTTGTTATAGTGTATTTTTGGGGGTCTGAAATAGACTAACCTACGTGACATTATTTCTTAAGGAAGTAAATTCGTTCGGTAATGGCACTTGAGCAGGCTTCTGCAATGAATTTTGATCGTTAGCCGTGGTCCACTGTATTACCATCCTACTAAACACTTGTTACAATGTAATATCATCATATTGTAATTTGAACAATGTATTATCATCATATTATAATTTGAACGATCTAATAAAACAAATTCACTAATTTCTCTAATATTACACAATATACAATTTTATTTCTTTGCTCGTGTACATAGGTTTACATTACAATCATAAATTGGTGTGCAAGGAGAGCCTCTGGCATGCCTAGGCATTAGGGGCAGCTTAATCTAATGGCTTATCGACTATGAACATAATATTGGAGTAATTGAGTGAGTTTGTATTGATCAAATTATATGATATGATGAATAATACATTGTTCGTTATGTTCATAGTCTATAAGCCATTAGATTAAGCTGCCCCTAATGCCATGGCATGTCAGTGGCTCTCCTTGCACTTCAATTTATGATTGTAATAACAAAACCTAAGTAAACTAGCAATGAAATAAATATTTGTATTTGTATTAAACTGCATCTGCCACTTCTACAACCACAATCAACCTATCCATACATAACTACATACACACCCACCCGTTCCGTGGGGGTCCGTCTCAGATCCAATCTACCAAACATTCTTGGCAGTCCCTTACAAGTCCATCTCAAATCCAGCCTACCCAGCATTCTCCACCTGACTCTCCACCCTATAAATACTGATGTATTATTCACCCATGTAGATCTGTGTGTGACTTTATAAAGCCCATTGTGTGGGTGAAACGTCGTCAATAAAGGATCGCATTATAGTGCAGTCATGTTTGTTTTTCCATTGTGTTGGTATTTTATATCATTTATCTCCATCTTCCTGTAGCACACTGGTGTCCCCATCATAATTAATTTGATAGCCTGTTTTAGTGTCATCAGCAAACTTACTTATGTCACTACTGATTCCCTCATCTATGTTGTTTATGAATATTTGTGATCACTATTGATTCCTACATCCATGTCGATTATGTACATTTGAACAACAAGCCCAACACTGACCCCTGTGGAACACTTGCTTGTGATGCATCCCCACTCTGATTTCCCCATTTATGCAGACCATTTCAGGCATATCAAAACTAGAATGTAAAACTACTTGATATTGTACAGCTGTATATCTTAAGTTAGATTATTTGAATACAATGTTTAATAGAGCAGAGTTGTCTGAAGATAAGATTATTGTATGTAATGAGTACTGTAATAAAACACTGTATATTAAAATAGCAATACAAAACTGTATAGACAATTGTAATTATAATATACTGTATATTAAGGAAGAAATACAGGTACAACATCAATTTTCCGGATTTTTGGCTCCAAAGCCTTTCCGGATTACTGATTTTTCTGCCTTTAGAGAGTGCAGTATTCCTTGGTCTTGGGGTTGGATAAGTGAGGTACAGTTTGGTGGTAAATACACTGCCACGGGAATTTCAAGTTCCTGCTTGTAAATGTGTATGGTCCCGGACCATCAGTGTCTGGAAAATCGATGGTGTACCTGTAGTATGACAATAAGTGCATGAGTATGACTGCTGATCAAGTCTGAATACGCAGGTTGCATTAAATATATTAGACAGATACATACCATATATGTACCGATTCTATGTAAATTTGCATAATAATTATAATCAAAACCAAGCGCTAAACTCACTAGGGTCATACAGTGCTGCAGGGCATGGGATGTTTCTGGAGCAGAGATTGGCCAGGGGTGGAGAGGATAACAGAGGTAGCGTTATAAAGGGCTGTGAGGAGTGCTAAAGGAAGTATTATCAAAGTTTGTGTAATAAATCAGTTGCTGTCAAAAAGTCAAAGAGGGAGCCTGAGTCAAAGGTGGGGCTGTCAGCAAGGAAGGAAGATAAAGTAATTGTGTTTAGAGAGGTGATGACGTTGGAGGTAAATTCTGCGTGCTTGTTGAAAGACAGGACAGTCCAATAGAATATGACAAACCGAAATATGAACCTGATAATTCTCACAGAGTGGAACAGGGCACCTCTCCATGAGATACCCACGAGTCAGAGGCGAGGATGGAAGAGTGTAATCTCCCAACCTCGGCATCAATAATAAGGGCAGAAACCTAACTTAGCTTAATAGAATATAATTTGTTATGAGTAATATCAGACCAATGGCATTGCCAACAGTTGCGAGTAAATTTCATAAGATTCAGGTGTTTTTAAACTATTTTTGAGCAGTTTGTAGAATAAGAACTTAGTGTCCCATAGCTCAATTGCTTGCACACACTGCTGGGCCAGGAGCTGAGTCTCAACCCCTGCAACCACAATTAGGCGAGTACTGCTCATATGCTGATGTCCAGGGGTCGATCTCTGGTTCGGTTGGAAACATTAGGATGTGTTTCCTTAACCCTTAAACTGTCCACACGTAGATATACGTTCGCGTGCATACTGCTCCGAACGTAGATCTAAGTTTTTTTTTCAAATGCTTTTAACCTTGCCACGATAAGCCTGAGTTGCCTAGAGATTAGAGAATGGGTCTGTGCACTCAGTGTGTGCAGTATTACAACATGTAAGAATGACAAACAAAATGCACTCTTCATTTTAAAGAAAAAGAACAATTTATTTTTTTCTCAAAATATTCGGTCAGCTACGCACGTGAACATATATCTACGTGTGGACAGTTTAAGGGTTAAGATACCTGATATCCAATGTTCACTCATCAGTAAAATGGGTACCTGGGTGTTAGTCGACTAGTGGGGGTTGTATCCTGAGACAAAATTGACCTATTTTGCCTGAAATGCTTTGCATAACAATGGCCATTCTGTATAGTGGTGTGTCATTGATGTCAGCTAGGCCTGTATACCTTGTACTTGTAGAAATAAAGATTATTATTATTATTATCATCATCATCACCACCACCTTCTGGCTAAGAGTGCCATATTTTTAGGCCTTTTATTTGCATGGAGTTTCTACACAGGCTGAGTCAAACACATACAGTGGACCCCCGGTGTTCATCCATTTTTCGTAACAGAATGCTGTTCAAGTGCCATTACCAACCGAATTTATTCCCTTAAGAAATAATGTAAAGTAGACTAGTCCTTTTAGACCCCCAAAACTACACTTATAAAAGTATCAAGTACTATACTGTGAAGGTGAACTCACAGCTGTCAAATGTAAATTTTCTAAACTGTTTACTCTAGGTATTTCTTTTGACATTAACCATGAGTGGTAAAAGTATCCACTTAGCTGATAGGCACATTTTAGAGCTCCAGTTGGTTATGAATTCAGCATATTTGCGAGAGACTTCTGTTGGACTACCTTGCCTGGTGTCAGACCGGGCCATGGGGGCGTTGACCCCTGAAACCCTCTCCAGATACACTCCAGGTAAGGAAAGCAGTTCCAAAATACTAACTTTGGTGTACATGTCAGATGACAATAACAGAATGGAACTTACTTTTTACAAATGAGATAACTTGTCAGTCTGAATAGAACCAATTGCACAGATAATCTTTATTGAATTATTCTACACAAGATTAGTGGGGTTTTATGTTAACCTTATCAATGTCCACAATGATCTCAACCTCACTGGACTGATGGGTAAATATTATTATTATTATTTACTCATCTGAGAGATAGCTTAAAGAAGCATAATGATTAGGAAGAGGTCAAGACAGTTCATAGACAGCATCTTCAGTAGGTGAAGTACTTGAGAGAGCAGAGTATCACAGACTATACTTGCAAATTATCGTTGCATTTCTAAAATTGGACACGTGATCAAAAACAGTCCATTATTTGAATAAGTCATTATTAGTATTTATAAACAAAGGTATGAAAATTTCAGCTCCATACCTCCACCCACAACTGAGCTCAATAAGGTGAGCCCCTAAATGCACTAACATTACAGGACCAATGGTCTTTATAAGGTTCCTGATGATGGACAGCAGGCTGATGGCCACATTAATTTTGTGAATTGCCAGCACCTTACTAACATTGATGGCCACCTCCCTAATTGGAAACGTGACACTTATTTGGCGACTGTTCTCAAATGGTCATATTGATGATACTGCAAGAAAATCTCCTGCAGACAAATATGAAGTGTGGAGGAAACTGAAGATGTGTGAGCACTTTAAAATGTAGTGATTTTTCTCCTTGGTTGTCTGATGACAACCCTCTGTTAGTACACATGTTCTGATGTGAGAAGTGTAGCAGGTTGCCCTTGTTTGTACACTTTGAAGGTCAGCATTTCCCCACTTGTGCTTAGGATGATGTACAAGAATGGGAGTTTGCCGTCCTCTTCCTCTAGTTTGAATTTGAGCCATGATTCCACATTCTAGACTTTAGATAGCATTATACTGCTATTGAATCTTCTAGGATAAATCAGAAAAATGTTTGTATAAAGTAGCTATAGACAACTAAGACATGCAACACCTTGGTATCTATTTCTAAAATGTTTTGTCTGCACAGCAGGTGTTTTCCAATTAAATAATGAGGTAATCAATATACAGCAAAGCCTCAATTAGTATGAATTTGAGTAGTACGAAATTCAATTTAGTAAAAATTATAAAATGTTATCAGACCTTATTTAACCTCTTAACTGTCCAAACGTAGATCTATGTTCTCTCGCCTAGCGCTCCGAATATTTTGAAAAAAAAAAAATTAAATGAAGGACATTTTTTTACATAAAGGAATGTAAAAAAAAATTTAGAGTCAGTACTTACGGAGATATAAGGCCGCAAAGTCGGCGCTTGTTGCTCACCTGACGGCAACATGGAGTCCTGCCGCTTGCAGAAGTGTTGTCAATATACCTTTTATCCTCGTTTTTTTAATTTATATAATTTTTATATTCTGATAATTACAATTTGTAGTAGTTCTTGTGATTTCATAGCCAATCTTTGTTCTGACACTAATATATTAGGTACTGAAATAGTACTCAGTCACACACTGACAGGTGAATATTTTCCCCTGCCTTGGTCACCTACTATTGTCTAGAAATATATACAAAGTATTTATAGGTCCCAGCAATGTTTTAGACATACTGGAGCATATATGAAACTCCTTGAAGCATCTTGTAATCTTGTAAGACAAGTGTCACTCCACTGCTGACAATGCAGCAGTGGAGTGGAGTGACACTTGATTGTGCACGGCCCTGGCTGTTTGTTTTCACTGTTACATATAAACATGTATCTGTTTGTCTATCTGTTTTTATTTGTATGTCTGTCTATTTGTCTGTATCTGTCTAGCTCTGTCTCTGCTTATCTGTCTGCCTGTGTGTCTGTCTTCCTGTCTCTGTCAACTCGTCTCTCTCTCTCTCTGTCTGTCTCAGAACCAACAGGTATTACACATGATGCAGAGACGCAGAGTAGTCACAACTGATTTCGGAACAAGTGAAAATGTGTATTACTTGCCAGTCATGTTTATTATGCCTTATATCTACAAACACAGTATAGCACTTCGTCTGGATTTTTTTGGGTTATCCTAGGTAATTTACACTATGTATAATAACTATTTGTGTGTATCTGTGAGATAAAGACAGACAGAGATACAGACACAGGCAGAGATAGATACAGATAGAGATAAAGTGAGCCAAAGTCTATCATTTCATAAGAAAAAATAATTTTTTTTTTTAAATTCTTGGACCCTGAGAACGAGTTTCGGAGACCCCCCTTGGACCCTGAAAGGGTTAATTCTTTGGGGGTCCAAGGGGTCTCTCTGAAACTCGTTCTCAGGGTCCACGAATTTAAAAAAAAAAATTATTTTTTCTTATGGAATGATAATCTTTTTCCGATCATAACGCCACAAACATTATGAAATTTGATCGAAAACTAACGGAATTATGCTTTCGCGAAGTTAGCGGTAGTTATGACACCTACGCATCGGCGATTTCGCCCACTTTGAGCCCTATTTTTGGCCCATTCCAATGTTTCAGTCTACTAAAATTATAGCTATTTCGCTAGAACTCCATTTCTTCTATCGATTGAGTACAAGAAACCGCCTATTTACCAATTTCAACTACCCAAAAGTGGTCAGAAAATGGCAATTTGGCCAATTTCACACAAATTTCAAACGATGCCAATTTCAAAATAGGGTCCATAATAAACAAGGCAGACATTCCTGGCACTAAAATAACATCTTCTCTGTTCATTAGTCACGTCTCCAGGCCCCTCTTACATTACTTTTGCTTTCCATTTTGAATTTTTATTCTCACAAAAAAATAGATGATTTACTGTTATGTATACAACTGCATCACTGTAAAAATGGTATAAATAATACCAGAGCACTTGTGCATGAATATTAGACTCGCCAGTTGATGTGTATTGGATGCATGGTGTGATTTGTTTACTCTTGAACATCGTCAAAAATCGAACATTTTCGCTACTTTGAGCTCAATTTCAAGGTACTTGTTATTGTCAAACCAATCAAAATCATCTCTATTTCTGTAATATATCTTCCATTCTATCAAATGAGACCAAGAAAACGAGAATACAACAATAAATACCATACGAAAATAGACCGCAAAGTCGAGGTTTTAAACCAAAAACACGGTCAGAGTTTTTCTTTCCTCATTATGCACTGTGTGGTGCAGGAATTTTTTTATACTGCGCACACTGACCGCACAGACCCATTCTATCACATCTAGGCCTAACAGCCTGTTTCTGCTTGATTTGAGGGCGCTAGAATTTAGGCGTACTAGTACGTCAATAACCCCAGTGCGTAAGACGTACTAGTACGACCAAAACCCCGAAAGGGTTAAATTCCAAACACACATACAACAAATTTCCAAGAAAATCTCAAAGACAGTAGGCATATTATCAAAGATACGCTATTATGTGCCACAATCAGCTCTCCTTGCACTATATCATTCACTTATCTACCCTTATCTCACCTATGGAATCTGTGCATGGGGCTCAACAACATTAAATCACCTTAGACCACTCATAATCCAGCAAAAGGCTGCAGTCAGGATGATGATAAATTCCCACTCTAGACAGCATACTCCACCAATATTCAAAACTCTAAAACTACTCACCGTAGAAAACATTCATACCTATTCATGTGCCTATTACATACATAAAACTCTACATGCTAATATCAACCCTCCGCTCAAACTTCTCCTCAACAACTTTAATAGGTCCCACGACCACAACACAAGACACAGATCACTTTTTGACATACCCCGAGTCCATACCAACCAATGTAAAAATTCTATGCACATAAAAGTCCCCAGAATCTGGAATTCATTACCAGTAAATATTAAGTTAACCTTGTCTGAAAATCAATTTAAGACTCTTCTCAAAAATCACCTACTCACCCTAAACTAAATACAGTGGTACCTCGAGTTACGATATTTTTTCGTTCGAGAATGCTGTTCAAGTGCCATTACCAAACGAATTTATCCCCATAAGGAATAATGTAAAATAGACTAGTCCTTTTACACCCCCAAAAATATACCTACAAAAGCATTTAAAAAAATAAACTTACATAAAAGGGCGATTTTGGGGACCATCGTAACTCGAGGTACCACTGTACTCATACTGTAAACTACTTTCAAAAATGCTTAATGTTATTTTCCTTAAGATAATCTCAATTTTATATTACCATCCTCCTAAACACTTGTTACAATTTAATATCATCATATTGTCATTTTAACAGTATAATATCATATTGTAATTTGAAATAAAATATATAACTAGAATAAACTCAATCAATTTCTCTAGTATTATGTACATAGTATATAAGTCATTAGATTAAGCTGCTCCTAATGCCATGGCATGCCAGTGGCTTTCCTTGCATTTCAGTTTTATGATTGTAATTACCAATATCTATGTATACTTGCAAAGAAATAAAATTTACTTTACTTTACTACTAATAAGAGTCAAAATTCAGTTAGTACGAATTTGCTGCCCACCCTGCTTGAGTCTATGGCAGTGAAAGAAAACAGCTACTGAAGAAACTTTTATTGCAAACAATGGTTGGTTTGACTGTTTTAGAAATCAAATTCAGTTGCATAATTTTAAAAATTACTGGAGAGTGCCAGTGCAGACAAAGCAATTTTTTGAAGAAAATAAAAGATGGTGGATACACAGACCAACAAATCTGAAAGTATATCCCATGCTTGTGGAGAATTAACTACAAGCAATATGCGTGCAGTGGAAACTCATTTTGTCTCATTGCACAAATAATTTTGAAGTCTCTCTCTCTCAAGTTTAAGCTGTTGTTGAAGAAATAACAGACACTGGAAGGTGGCTTGGGTTCCATGAACTGGATTCTACAAATATCTGTGACTTGCTTGAATCACACTTGGAAGAAATTATTGATGGAGACCCCCTTCATTTAGATCAACAATAAAATGTAACAACGTTTTCATTGTTTTATAATAAACTTGAATAAGAAATATTTTTATTATTCTTTGGTAATATTAAACAAAATTTCATTGCACACTGTATTTTCATTGCAGTGACACCAATTACCATACTGTGTGTGTTATAACAGCTTCGAATAGTACGAATTTGATTAATGTGATTGTTTTTTTAAATTCATTATTCATACTAATCGAAGCTTTGCTGTACAGACAAAAGATGGTTGAAAGTTTGAGGTGTTCAGTCTCTCATCCTCACTCCTGGTCCAATATGTATAGAGCTCTACCTTATGTGTCTTTTCAGAGCGATCAGTTCTTTGGAAATGAACAACTTCTATCAAGGCTGAGAGACTGAACACCTCAATATTACTTCCTTTCTTGGTTTTTCTTCTGTAATTAACAAAGTGTACTGGGTATAGTAGTTTAGCAAAGCTTGGTATATGTACAGTCCTTTTTGAGGAAAGAATGACAATGTCTTACATGCTCTCTAGTAGAATCCTGTGATGACTTTATCCTTGCATGATGGTGTGATAAGAAGTTTACCAAATTATCTTAGTGGGCTTCCTGTAGACTTTAAAATCAAATTTAATATTATTCTTGCAGAGTAATATATCCATTACAAAATTCTAGCAACTTTATAATTTAAGAGGTTCTTGTCAAGCTTATCCTGCCCAAACTGGACACAGCCACCACATAGCCCCCATCTCATGGAACACCCTCTATTTCATTTCTGTGTATTGAATTAATAAAAGACCCTGGTGGGTGAGATCTCATTAATAAATGTCCTAGTACTATTTTTGTTTCTTACTTGCATACATGTCGGTGTTTAACACACACTGCTAGATGAGGCCCATCTGCAAAGGCTTCACATTTCAAGCCTCCTCAAAGCTACACATCAGCCACTGTCTCCAGGATTCATATTACTGTGATAACTGACTCAACTTCAGGTTTATCTCACTCAGGTGCAGCTTATTATTCAGTCAAGCTATAGTACTGAAATGGAACCACATGCTCAAAGATAATTTTATTGACAAGTACAGTGGTACCTCGAGTTACGATGGTCCCCAAAATCGCCCTTTTATGTAAGTTTATTTTTTTAAATGCTTTTGTATGTATATTTTTGGGGGTGTAAAAGGACTAGTCTATTTTACATTATTCCTTATGGGGATAAATTCGTTTGGTAATGGCACTTGAACAGCATTCTCGAACGAAAAAATATCGTAACTCGAGGTACCACTGTATGTCTAGGTCAAAGAGGATGTTCTGTAGGTTTTTACAGTTAATGTGACTCCACCAATCATCCATAAATCACTGGGTGAACCAAGTCTAATCACTTTATAATTAATGTTTAACCCCTTGAGGGTCCATACCCCCAATCTGAAAAGTGTCCAAGAATTAAACAAAAAAAAAAAAAATCTGAAGGCAATAACACAAAAAGATGAAATTTGATGGAAAAATTATGAAATTACGATTTCGCAAATTTTGCTGTTAGCGATATTTACACATTGGCAATTTTGCCCACTTTGAGTCCTATTTTAGGCCAATTACATTTCCAGTTGACCAAATTATTTAGTATTTTGCTAGTATGCCTTCCATTTTATTGACTGAGCACTAGAAACCGCCCATAAACTATTTCAGCTACCCATTAAAGTGATCAGAAATTGGTAATTTGGCTAATTTCACACAAATTCCAATTTCAAAATAGGGTCCAAAATAAACAATGTAGGCATTCCTGGCACTAAAATAACATTTCCTCTGTTCATTAGTTATGTTCACAGGCTTTACACCTGAATTCCATTTTGACTTTTTTTTTACATTATTTTATTCACAGCAAAAACCAGAAGATTTATTGTTATGCAATATTGTAATAATTATATAAATAGCATCAGGGTATTCGTGAATGCATATTAGACCCTCTAGTTGAAGTGTATTGGACGAGTGAAGTGATTTGTTTACTCTTGAACTTCGGCAAAAAAAAAGGACATTTCTGCTACTTTGAGCTCAATTTCACACTATTTTCATTCCTAAAACCAATCAAAATCATCTCTATTTCCATAATATATCTTCCATTCTATCAAATGAGACCAAGAAACCGAGAATACAACCATGAAAACCATACAAAAATACTTTGCAAAGTCAGTTTTAAGCCAAAAACACTTGCAGTTTTTTCTCATTATGCACTGCGTGCTGCAGGATTTTTTTATATGGTGCACATTTACTGCATAAACCCATTCTCTCATATCTAGGCCCAAATTTACCGCTCACAGCTTATCTGAGTGAGCTGAGCTCATCACGTAGTACTATGGCACAGACCCTGGCTTTAAACCCGTAAAACAACGGCACAGACCCTCAAGTGGTTATCTACAGTACTATGATATATGGTAGGACCCCCAAATCCGCGGGTCCAGTATTCGTGGTTTACCATGACACAAAAATAATCCTTAACCCTTAAACTGTCCAAACGTAGATATACGTTCGCGTGCGTACTGCCCCGAATGTAGATCTACGTTTTTTTCAAATGCTTTTAACATTGCCATGATAAGCCTGAGTTGCCTAGAGATTAGAGAATGGGTCTGTGCACTCATTGTGTGCAGTATTACAACATGTGGGAATGACAAACAAAATGCACTCTTCATTTTAAAGAAAAAGAACAATTTATTTTTTTCTCAAAATATTCGGTCAGCTACGCACGTGAACATATATCTACGTTTTGACAGTTTAAGGGTTAATAATAGCCTAAAAGTGCAAAAGTAGTGATTGGTGAATTGATTAGTGAATTTCTTCAAACCGTAAGAGAAGGCATGAAGTGCTTCCCATTTGTGAAAAAGTAGTAATTTTCCACTTGTGTGTAATTTATCAATTAAACTCTACCATAGGTATATCTTTTCTTTCAACACACCAGTCGTATCCCACTTAGGCAGGGTGGCCCAAAAGGAAAAACTAAAGTTTCTCCTTTTACATTTAGTAATATATACAGGAGAAGGGGTTACTAGCCCCTTGCTCCCGGCATTTTAGTCGCCTCCTACGACACGCATAGCTTACGGAGGAAGAATTCTGTTCCACTTCCCCATGGAGATAAGAGGAAATAAGAACATGAACTAGTAAGAAAATAGAAGAAAACCCAGAGGGGCATGTATATATATGCTTGTACATGCATGTGTAGTGTGATCTAAGTGTCAGTAGAAATAACAAGACATACCTGAAATCCTGCATGTTTATGAGACAGAAAAAAGACACCAGCAATCCTACCATCATGTAAAATAATTACAGGCTTTTGTTTTACACTCACTTGGCAGGACAGAAGTACCTCCCTGGGTGATTGCTGTCTAATATTTATACACAGTCAACCCTCCGTTTTCGTGTATCTCTGTTTTCGTGTGTTTCAGTTTTCATGCAGTTTTTCGGGAAATTTTACCTCCATTTTCAGTGATTACCTCCGTTTGTTCTTGGTACGGAACCTGTCCACCAGTGCCCCACACATACAAAGACCGCAAGACCGCCACCCACGCACCTCCCACGCACATTGTCACGCAGTATAGCATTGTTTATGCTTGAGTGCAAATCATCCCAGGAGTTCATACAAAACATTTACAGTGGACCCCCGGTTAACAGCCTGCTCCAAACACTAACAATTATATAAGTGTATTTTTGTAAGTGCTTTTGTAAGTGTATGTTTGGGGGCCCAAAAGGACTAATCTAATTTACATTATTTCTTATGTTAATAAATTTGTTCGGTAACGGCACTTGAATAGCATTCTGGAACGAATTATGGCCGTTAACCGGGGGTCCACTGTATTAACAATTCATTATTTTTGGCCCTTGATTATTGTGTGTGACTACTAAATAAGCTACCATGGGCCCAAAGAAAGCTTCTAGTGCCAGTTCTTTGGTAAAGAAAGTGAGGAACACCATAGAACTGAAGAAAGAAATAATAGAAAAATATGATAGTGGTGTACGTATTGCCAAGCTCGCCAGGATATACAAGAAGGCCCCCAACAACCATCGGTTCCATTGTTGCTAAGAGAAATCACTGAAGCTAATGTTGCAAAAGGGTGAATACAATAAAAACAGAGATCACAAACAATGGAAAATATGGAGAAATTTTGTGGGTGTGGATAAAGAAAAACTGCTAGTGGGTGACAGTGTTGTGCAGTCATTAATTTGTAAAAAAGAAGGCAGTTGCATATCAATTTTGTAAAGAAAATGCCTGGAACCAGTGCTGATGTTGATGAATTTAAGGCCAGCAAAGGCTGGTTCAGAAAATTCAAAAGAGCAGTGGCATACAGTGTTTAAGGCATGGTGAGGGTGCCAGTTCAGATAAACAAGGGGCTGAAAAAGTTGTGCGTGAGTTTAAAGAATATGTAGAGGGCTGAAAATTTCAAACCCCAACAAGTGTTTAATTGTGATGAAAATTGTGGAAAAATGCCAAGGAGGACCTACATCACGCAGGAGGAAAAGGCAATGCCAGGACACAGCCTATGAAAGACAGGCTAACTCTTATGTTTGTGTGTATGCTAGTGGGGATTTCAAAGTGAAGCCTTTACTGAGTGTTCAAGAAATACAGTGTTGACAAGAGTAAATTGTGTGTGATGTGGAAGTCTAACCCTAAGGCATGGGTCACTAGGGAAATTTTCCTGGAATGGTTTAATCAGTGTTTGGCCCGTGTGAAGAAATATCTATTGGACAATAAATTGGGGCTCAAGTGCCTCCTGGTAATGGACAATGCTCCTGCTCATCCTCGAGACTTGGAAGACCAATTGTCTAAGGATTTCAAATTTGTAACAGTAAGTTCTTGCCTCCTAACACCACTCCTTCATCCAGCCCATAGACCAGCAGGTCATTGCAAACTTCAAAAACTGTACACCAACAATGTTTCAAAAGTGCTTTGATGTGACCAATGACACTGCATTGACCTCAAAAGAGTTCTGGAAGGATCCTGTATCTTCCATTGCATAGGCCTTATAGATAAAGCTTGGCAAGGGTGACTTCAGGGACGATGAACTTGCTTGGAGAAAGTTTTGGCCAGGTTGTGTCCCAGAGGGATTTTGAAGGGTTTGGGGCTGACCCTGAGGAGCCTATGGAAGTTGTGGAAGTATTGTGGCATTGGGGAATTGCATGGGGTTGGATGTGAGTAGCCAGGATGTGGAAGAGTTGGTGGAGGACCACAATGAAGATCTAACCACTGAAGAGCTGCAAGAGCTTGAGCTGCAACATCAAAGCAGATCTGAGGGAAAATTTCTTCAATGAAGGAGGAAGAGAGATGTAAGGTGCCTTCTTCAAGGATTAAGGACATTTGTTCAAAATGGAGTGATGTTCTTTCATTTTGGAAGAAAATCACCTTGACAAAGATGTTGCAATCCGTCTCATCAACATGTTCAATGAAAATATCTTTTCCCATTTTAGGGACATTTTGAAGATACGCCAGACACAGAGCTCTCTGGACAGATATTTAGTGCCACAGGGTGCAGTGACTCTGAAGCTGGTCCTAGTTCAGTAAAAGACAAAGAAGGGAAGTGACCCCAGATGAGAACTTGGTACCTAGAGTTCTTATGGAGGGGATTCCCCTCCATAAGGATTCCTCCTCCCTCTCTTCCATCCAGCAACATCAGTCTTCAATAAAAGGGAAGTGTCACATTGAGTTCATTCATTTGTGCATATAAATCTATCTTTAAGGCCCCCAAATTTTTTTTTCAAACTTTTGGGTTTCTGGAACAGTTAATTGAATCTACATTATTTCTTATGGGAAAATGGTTTCTTTTGTTTTCAGTTTTAGTCATCCCTCAGGAACGAATTAAACACAAATCAGAGGGTTGACTGTATAGGAATTTATATATAGGGTTCGCATATCCACAGTGTCAGTACTGACAGCAGATCCTTGGAACGTATCCTGTGGATATGGGGGCCCTACTGCACTGCATACGAAGTAATATATCCCCTCTAGTTCAGATTTATCAGCTGTACTTTAAGACCTTTGTACTTTACATTTCCCCCTCCCATCTACTCTAACACAGAATACAAAAGAAGAGTTTCCTGGGTGGTCCTTAGATAGGGTAGTCATACTTCTGGACCCCAACCCTCATTCCCTTTGTTCAAAGACCTGAATATTACTTCTTGAAGGACTTGTCTATGACACACTGAGGGGACACAACATAGTTTGCACTGAGGTGATTTCTGTGCTATGACCCCCTTTTTTTGCCCTGATCTAACTGTAACCCCTCTGGGCTAGTTTCCCCCGAAGAGGCTGTTGGTTTTAAATTCCACCCTGGGCAGGGGAAACCCACAGTTGAAAATTCCGAAAAAATATCTTATTTCCCGTGACACTCTTTTTCCCCTTTCTTCACTTTTTTCCCCTGGCCTGTCCCGGGCCCTGGGACAGGCTCCAACTTAAAAAAGGGGAAAAAACCACCTTCACCAAGCCTTAATCAGTAAATCCCCCCAAAATTTTTGGGGGACATTTAGAGGTCCGGGATCAGAATCCCCAAAACAAAATTATTTTAAATAAATTTTTTTTGATTTTTGGTTTTTTTTGGGTTTCAGA
>WNWK01007162.1:0-97002 GCA_009830355.1 Cherax destructor | reverse complement strand
AGCAATTTTACTTTTTTTAAAATTTTATCAACCATAACTTTTTATTATTTTATTATTACTATTGCTTTAATTTGTTTAATCTGATTTAATTAATTTTATAATGAAGAAAAATTAAAAAACTATGTTAAAAATTTCATAGCTTAAATACTCCCCTTTTACTCATTGTATACTATCTACAATAATTCTTAAATCTATTTTTAAAATTTTAAGTCTCCCCAAAATGCCCTGCTTGGGGTTTTTGGCTTTCCCCCTCATGTAATCTCAAAAACCAAATGAAAATTTTTTTTGTATCATGTCCAAATAAAAATTATTATTATTATTTTATTATTATTATTATTATTATTATTATTATTATTATTATTATTATATTGATAAAAAACTGACCTAGTGTTGTCAGCGAAGATGATTCAAAAATTTTTTCTTTTTAAGAACACTCTTATCAATTTTTTAAAGTATTGCATTTTTGATTGTTAAGTTGCTGCTTTGGGCAAGGAATGATTTTTAAGGGTAAGAGGAGGTATTGATTTGCCGGGGAATTCTCCCGGCGGATCTTTCCAGATGGCGCCCCGGCTCCGGCTCCCTGTGGGGGGAAATATAAAAAAGGACCTATGTCTTCCAGGGGAAAGGGGGGCAAATGCCCCCTCATCGTTGGGACCAACTGATCCCCGGCCTGGCCATTCCCCCCCCCAAAAGGGGGGCTGACAGGAAGGGCAGTCTTGCGGGGCCAGATGGTAGCAAGCTCTAGCTTTGGCACCTACCCTCCCCCTAGAAGGGCTGGGCAGGGGTTCGATCGTCTTCGAGTTCAAGGTCTTTTTTTATGCATAAATAATGAAGATAGATAAAACATGATAAGAAAAAGTAAGGTTCAAGTCCGGGGGTCAGTATGTGAATGTATAAATTTTATGTATAGACCGGGTTTAAAACCCAATATAAGAAAACTAGGTTCCCAAAAAACAGAAAAATTACAGTGATGAAAAAAAAAATTCAATAATCAGTATGAAAAAATGTAGTAGGTAGCTACGAATGAGTTACAACTAATAATTACAAAAAGTTAGTCAACAAAAGGGCAAAAAATAAAAACTTAGAAAACTGTACCTATGTAAGACATCACGAAGGCGCTTGGAGGTGATACCTCACGATACACTGGAGGTGATACCTCACGATACACTGGAGGTGATACCTCACGATACACTGGAGGTGATACCTCACGATACACTGGAGGTGATACCTCACGATACACTGGAGGTGATACCTCACGATACACTGGAGGTGATACCTCACGATACACTGGAGGTGATACCTCACGATACACTGGAGGTGATACCTCACGATACACTGGAGGTGATACCTCACGATACACTGGAGGTGATACTCACGATACACTGGAGGTGATACCTCACGATACACTGGAGGTGATACCTCACGATACACTGGAGGTGATACCTCACGATACACTGGAGGTGATACCTCACGATACACTGGAGGTGATACCTCACGATACACTGGAGGTGATACCTCACGATACACTGGAGGTGATACCTCACGATACACTGGAGGTGATACCTCACGATACACTGGAGGTGATACTCACGATACACTGGAGGTGATACCTCACGATACACTGGAGGTGATACCTCACGATACACTGGAGGTGATACCTCGATACACTGGAGGTGATACCTCACGATACACTGGAGGTGATACCTCACGATACACTGGAGGTGATACCTCACGATACACTGGAGGTGATACCTCACGATACACTGGAGGTGATACCTCACGATACACTGGAGGTGATACCTCACGATACACTGGAGGTGATACCTCACGTTACACTGAGGTGATACCTCCCGATACACTGGAGGTGATACCTCCGATACACTGGAGGTGATACCTCACGATACACTGGAGGTGATACCTCACGATACACTGGAGGTGATACCTCACGATACACTGGAGGTGATACCTCACGATACACTGGAGGTGATACCTCACGATACACTGGAGGTGATACCTCACGTTTCACTGGAGGTGATACCTCACGATACACTGGAGGTGATACCTCACGATACACTGGAGGTGATACCTCACGATACACTGGAGGTGATACCTCACGATACACTGGAGGTGATACCTCACGATACACTGGAGGTGATACCTCACGATACACTGGAGGTGATACCTCACGATACACTGGAGGTGATACCTCACGATACACTGGAGGTGATACCTCACGATACACTGGAGGTGATACCTCACGATACACTGGAGGTGATACCTCACGATACACTGGAGGTGATACCTCACGATACACTGGAGGTGATACCTCACGATATACTGGAACGTAAGTCGAGCTTCTTATCCTTGATGAGCTGTGTTACAGCTGTGTTACAGCTGTGTTACAGCTGTGTTGCGATGACCCAGTTAGTACTGTTGAGTATTACCTTCCCAGTATCACGCCTGCACTTCCCAAGTCTGGTAGAAGACGTTGCAGTTCACTGAGTTGTTATCAGAGCTGTATGAACCTTGTGGATTTAGCGTTTAGTTTTGATTGTAATAATAATAACAGTTGAATGGTTATGTGTTTGTGCCTCTCGTAAGGCAGCCCTACCATGGTGGGAAACGACCGCTGTGGAAAAACATCAAAATCTAACACACACTTGTCCTCGCTCCCTGTGTACGGAAGAACCACCTGCTTTAATCTCAAGTATAAAGTACACGTAATTAATAGATGAAGATAATGACTAAAAATTCCCTTTACTTCAACAATATCTGATCTTCAAGCATTTAATGCATATTCTACATCTACATCTACTACAACAATAACAACAACTACTACTGTTACTACTACTAATATTATTAATAATAATATTATTAATAATAATATTATTAATAATTTTATTTATTTGACATTCCTTTTTCTGTTTTCATTGAGTAAATTCTTGCTGGTGTACACACTAACACTAATTTAGGTAGTCCGTCTGTGATGTAGAATTTGCTAATGCAAATAGCAAGGAAACTAGCTAACAACGAAAGTTGTAAGTATAACGCAGTAGCGATAACGATGATGACGTCAGTTTTATACCCATGATCACTTTTATTCTCTAATTTCTGTGTCGTGGGACAGATGTCGCTAGTGAGAGCAGAGTCCGTAGAGTGTAAAGAAAGTTCAATGTATCGCTGTCAGATGGTTGCAGAGTACCACTTGCTATCTGGCCTCGGCGTGGGTGAAGACACACAGTTTGACGGAGGGCCAGCTGGAATTTATCTTTTTTATATGGCCTTCCTAGTTAGGGCTTTCATTCAAGCAGCCACTTTCCTTCCAGAACTGGTTGTTACTTGCATATTTTCCTCCTTTATAACTTATACGCTCTAGTAAGCTAAGTAACATAGTCTGAATCTACTTCGTTATCGACGATTTCACGAAGAATTTCATTCACTTCTAATGTTTGTTTACTTGTGCCTAAATTCACTTTCAACCGCTCTCCCATATACTTGCCCATCTATACTATACTATAGTACTTGCCCATCTCTGCTATGATTATTATTAGATTCGGAAGAAGCGTTAAACCCATTGAAGTCATAAAATGCTTGCGGAAAGGAAGGTAACCTGGTTTGGCCCCGGGAAGGGTAGAATAACTCCAATTTTTTGGACCAACAGTGGCTGACCAGCATTAAGACACTCCTCTGAAGGATCTCTACCATGAAAGGAGCGTCCATTTATATAGCATTTATATAATCAATTATTCCTGACAGTGGTTAACGCGGTGGTGCGGTTTGATTGGTTTGTACCCCGGGGTATGTGCCTATTCTCTGAGAAAGGTGCAAGTCTTCCACAGAGTCCTGCCTAGGAACCCAGCATGTCTTTCGGCGATAAGTGTGTAATATTTCCATATCCGCCTAAATTTGATGATGCCGAACGAATTAATTATGGACTGCAGGATGCGAAAAATACTTTGAATACTTTTATTATACTCGCTTTGTGATTATAATTCATGTACAGTGAGAGTAAACTGGTGAGGACTGAAGCAAGTTGTTAATGATAGTTTAAGTTTGATAATGTTAAAAAAAAAACGGAATATGGTTAAGCGCTGAATAACCAAATGGTTCTAGGGATTTGTAAATGAAATATAACAACTATAATACATCGCTTCCTAGCACGTACCAATCTGCACTTTCAGTATAATACATTTCTTATCGTATACTAATCTGTTCTCTCAGTATAATTTATTTCTTAGCATGTACTAATCAGTTCTCTTGGTATAATTCATTCCTTCTTATCCTGTACTAATCTGCTGTCTCGGTATTAATATACAAGAAGTCACTTGGTCCACTACTCTCACTGTAATCATTTTGACCAGATGGAGGGAAGGGTCGTGTATGGAGTTATGACCACACAAAAAGAGTGCACCGAGGTATGTGAAGTTGCAATTGCTGGTCAAACCTGTTTTTTTTTTGGGTCTACTCCAGGGTCTAACATTCCTTTGTTTTCTCCATAGCAGTGAGTTACTCCTGAGATCATAATGCTTCGCTACACTACTACTACAACCATCACTACTATTTCTACTTATTGTCTCTGTCTCCCGTCCCCGCCCTCTCTCGTGTATATATATATATATATATATATATATATATATATATATATATATATATATATATATATATATCCCTTCGCTCTCCTGTGTGACTAGTTAAAGGTCCAAAGGACCGAAACGTCGTAATTTTTTTCCTCCTACGTGCACGTTATTTGTGTAATGTTTCTCCATGTAACATGAATCTTCTGTAATGTGTTTTATTCATAACAGGGATGTGTGTGCGATGTAAGGGCTCAGGTCTGCTTAATCGTAGTCCTCTCAAGCATAATGTCCGTGATGAGTTTCCTGTTTTTTTGTCATCGTGATGTATTTAATGTCAAATAATGGTTGTCAACCAGTGGGCTGCAGACCCCAGGTCGCCGGGTCACCATCTGGAAAAGACCCCGGCCGGGACGGTACAGGCGAACCAAGAAGAAGACCCCAGGAGGCTCCCTTCTGCACGTACTGAGCGTCTTGGTAAATCTTTATCCATCTCGGCTCCAGTAGGTGTATATTATCCCTGAAGAATACCTGGAGGGTGTTCCGGGGGTCAACGCCCCCGAGGCCCAGTCCATGACCAGACCTCGCTGTGTATCAGGGCCTGATCAACCAGGCTTTTATTGCCGGCCGCACGCAAACCGACTAACGAACCACAGCCCGGTTGGTCAAGTAATATATAACAGAATGTAAGGTAAAATAAATAGGGGTATTGGAGGGTTTCCGCCAAAGCAGCAAGTATTGCTCCTCCAGTCAGTGCTGGAATTTCTACATTAAGAAAGCCTAATGTTACATTTATTATCGAATGGGGGTTCACGATCTTTTTTGATGTTCAACAAGAGGTTCACGTACCCCCAAAAAATAAAAGATCATGAACAACTAACTAGACTATGAATACTCTGAGTTATTATAATAACTTATTTTGCTGGTTAGTAATCTGAAACCAAGACAAAAGTGCATAAGTGTTCGCAATAAAGCTAACAGAATCCTTGGTTTCATATCAAGAATTATAAATAATAGAAGTCCTCAGGTTGTTCTTCAACTCTATATATCTTTGGTTAGGCTTCATTTAGATTATGCTGCACAGTTTTGGTCACCGTATTACAGAATGGATATAAATGCACTGGAAAACGTACAGAGGAGGATGACAAAGTTGATCCCATGTATCAGAAATCTTGCCTATGAGGATAGACTGAGGGCCTTGAATCTGCACTCTCTAAAAAGGCGTAGAATTAGGGGGGATATGATTGAGGTGTATAAATGGAAAACAGGAATAAATAAAGGGAATGTAAATAGCGTGCTGAAAATATCCAGCCAAGACAGGACTCGCAGCAATGGTTTCAAGTTGGAAAAGTTCAGATTCAGGAAGGATATAGGAAAGCACTGGTTTGGTAATAGAGTTGTGGATGAGTGGAACAAACTCCCGAGTACCATCATAGGGGCTGGGACGTTGTGTAGTTTTAAAATAGGTTAGATAAATACACGAGTGGGTGTGGGTGGGTGTGAGTTGGACCTGACTAGCTTGTGCTACTATGTCAGATGCTGTACTAATTCCTTAAGTGGAAGTGACCTGACTACCTGGAGTTTACCTGGTGAGGGTTAACTCCAGATGGGGTGCGGGTGGGTGTGAGTTGGTCCTGACTAGCTTGTGCTACTGGGTCAGATGCCTTAAGTGAATGTAACCTGACCTGGCTGGGTCGGGGCATTGGCTTAAGCCGGTTGGAGAATTGGACCTGCCTCGCATGGGCCAGTAGGCCTGCTGCAGTGTTCCTTCTTTCTTATGTTCTTATGTGACATTAGTGTCACTTCAGTACATGTGACATTTCAGTGTCACTTCAGTACATGTGACATTTCAGTGTCACTTTAGTACATGTGTACTATAAGATCCCACTAATTACGAGCTTGTACCAACCTCTAGGATGTATTAGCTGAGTTCTTTACGAACGTGGCAATGGTCAGGATTTTTCTCCCCTTCAAGTTTAGTTAGAACAGGAAGTAGACAATAGTCAGCCTGTGAGGGTACTGTGTCAATATACTTCTCTGATCTTCAGGATGTGGCTTGAGGTCTTCAGGGTGTGTGGCCCTTGGTCTGTAAGATGTGTTGCGAATGATCTTTAGTATATGTTTCCTGTAGTCTTGAAAGATATGTGTTGTGTGGTCTGTAGGATGTGTGGCCACTCTCATTTCCTGAACATTTATCTAGCACCTTTCCTAGTGTGGAGGGTAATGAACGATGAAGAAGGCAAAGCTGCCAGGTAACTTGTTGTGCTGACGTCAATGGAGACGGGGTATATTCCCCTGAGTTAAGTTTATGGTCTGCCCAGTACAAGTGGAGGGGCGTAAGGCCTTAATCCACTTAGCCATTGACGTCAAGGCTACTGTAATCATTAAGAAAGGGATTAAGGTAAAATCTCTTCGATCCGCGGCTGGTCGCTATATTGTTACTTGCTTAAAAACCACTTGTTTCGTGTTTGTGTATATACAATAAGAAATACACACCTCTCGATATACCCTGAAACACTAGGCTTGTGATAAATTGATTTCTTCAAATCCTCCCACATGCAGTGAAATGTGAGAGATTTTGGAATGCTTAACAATTCGCAAACGGGCGAATTGTTTTACAAACATTATCCCCAGTCCACAATAGGATTCGAACCTGCACACACTGAATCAAAATACGCAGTTCTTGTATAAAGTTCACTGCATGTGGCAGGATTTGGTGAAATATTTGACTTGTCGCAAGCCGACTGCAAGATGACAGGAAAAAAATGAGTGAGATACTCAAGTACCAAATAACTCTGTGTTTTGTGAGTCGTTTATCAGGTGACTTAGGCAATCTGAATTAATTTTTTATGATTGACTCAAAATATAGTTAGCTAAAGAATTGCTGATATAATCCTAATACCACAGGACTTTGAAAAAGCAATAAATGACATAGATGCCCATACCCTCTGTCTCAGACCCAGACTCATGGAACTCCGTGTTCATCAAGAACTGCAAGAAACCCCTAACACTTGCCTTAAATATACTATGGAAAGTGAGCACAGACACAAAGGTCATCCCACAGTCACTAAAAACAACGGATATAGGCCCACTCCACAAAAGTGGCAGCAAAACAATTGCAAATAATTACAGACCGATAGCTCTAACGTCCCACGTCATAAAAATCTTTGAAAGGGTTCTAAGAAGCAAGATCGCCACCCACCAAGACTCTCAACAATTACACAACCCAGGACAGCATGGGGTTTACAGCAGGTCACTCCTGCCTCTCACAACTACTGGACCACTATGAAATGGTCTTGGATGCACTGGAAGACAAACAAAATGCAGATGTACTATACAGTGGAACTTCGGTACTCGAACTTAATTCGTTCCAGAAGGCTGTTCGAGTGCCGATTTGTTCGAGTATCGAACGAATTTTTCCCATAAGGAATAATGTAAATTAGATTAATCCGTTTCAGACCCTCAAAAATACACTTACAGCGACATTGTGGTGTATTTTAGTATGGTATTTATGATTGTATTCTCGTCGTTTTTGGTCTCATTTGACAGAATGAAATATATATTACAGAAATAGAGATGATTTTGAATGGAACACCAGGTAAGCCTGGTGTTCCAGGGTATGGGAGTGTCTGCCAAGCTTCGGTTATGTGCCCATACTTGCCCATACTTATGTGGGGTCTGGATGTGGGGCTAAAGTACTGCGTACGTTGATGAAGTGTGCAGATTGGAATCCTGCTGTGGACTGATAGATAATGTTTGTAAATAATTTCGCCCCTTTGCGAATTTTTAAGCATCTCTCGATATATATACACAGATTCACCTAGGTGCATATACACAGAAAGATACATACTTTTTGGTGTAACGAGAGATATAAAAAAAAAGAAACAAATAGAAAAAAAAATATTGGGGCTCGAATCGTAGACCTTTTATTTGCACTAGTTTACCGGCTTCGTGTATTCAAGTAAACCGGGGTTAGTGCCAACTGCAGCTCAGCCAACATATGTGTAGTCCCTGGCACCACACGGAATACACAGCCCTCGTCTGACTAGTTCCCGTCACTACACGGGCTTCACGGATACAACACTGAATGTTCTCCCCAGTTTTGTGATGTTACTTGAAATGCATGAGACTGTTTAGATCAGGGGCGGCCAGACTTAAGTGAGATGGTAGCTAGATCATTAAGTGGAGGTAGCTATACTATATCCATCCTGTGGACACTGCAAAAGGGGTCACCAGTAGTACTTCTGGATTTATATCAACAATTTGTCTTATCTGTTTCAAGAAAATTCAGGGTATTTGCTTAATATGTCTGGTATCTTATTTTCATTAATAAGATACCTTGACATATGACGTACAGTAGGTTATCATACTGTCTATATAAGGGCAATCAGACTCATAGTGTTCAGGAAAATGACCATAAGGATAATAACATACTTTGTATTTAGTTTGATTATCTGTGCATAATCCTACCTAGTTGACAGACGTATAGCAACCAATACTAGACCTGGATACTACAGCGTCAGATCAAAGCTAAGGGTCTGAACACCTATCAAAGCCAAGCGACTGATTACCTTCTTTCCTGTCTCTGCTATATTATCTTCGTATGGACCTGAAAAAGCCATTAGTTGGCGAAACGTCTTCATTACAAAGATACCCAGGTGTTGCACATGTTTCTCACTCATTAACTTGTCAATACTCTAGACCGTAAATGTGATGATCGCATCCTGTGTAAATTATAAGTGAAGTTAAATGCAGAAATATATATCAGTAGAGTTGCTTCCTGTTGACATTTCTTGCCTCGGGTCATCAGCAGCAGTGGCTGACCCTGCAAGTGCGCTGGTCCCGTACACTTCCTGTGACCCCCGCCTATACCTCTACTCACATTTACATTTATTTATAGGCGTATGTTTTTTTCTTTTATCATCTGAATTAGAGATATGAACGTTGAAGATAAACACAAGGTAATGATGGTCACATATATTTTTTTTCGATTTGCCCTGGAAAATAGCTTTATATTTTTCCGTATGACAGAATCACCCAGGTAACACTAGTGACGTATTTTTCACTCACGTTAAAAGTCAGTGTTTAATGTCTCCCATGATATAGGGAAATTGAGCAGCGGTGTGACTCCTACGGTTTTAGAGCTTCCTCGTGAATAATTAATAATAATAATAATAAAGAGCACATGTTACATAGCAGAACACACTAGCAACACAGTATCAGCAACTCATTAACACAACACAAATAAATTATAATTATAGGTTCATTTTATAAAAGGAGAATTTTTCTAAAATAACCATTTTATTTTCAGACACCTAATCTCCCACTGCAATACCTTAAATTTTGTAAATGAAAATAAAAGTGTATGCGTCATATGTTATACATTGTTATTCGTTGTAATATATTGTTAATAATTGCACATATGTGTAACACATATACAAGGCTTATAAGATTTTCTTTTTCGTTACCCTCTTATCCGTTTATCCTGGAGAATTTAAATTATGAATATATCCTAGAAAATTGTAAATTAAGAATACTAGAGCAGCCACCATATTTTTGGCCACTGCAAATATTCCTGATAAATTTGTAATGACTAGAAAGGAATTTCCTAGATGGGAAATCATAGGTTAAGATGTCTGGACCATCTAGAAATTCATGTTAGAAGTGAAGGTATGACCAAAAAGATATATTCCCATTTTTTTTGTGGTGGCCATCTTGGATTTTTACAAATTCTGAAAAATGCTGTCATAGCGGCCTTCATTGGAGTCTGTATTAGGGTCCACTGAAGATAATAAATCTGAAAAAAGGAACCACCAACAATTCCAGGTTTTTCCCTTGACTACTGAACCATACAACCTCTGGGTGGAGACACCACCAAATAACTTTGTTGCCAACCCCCCCCCTCCTCCCCTTTTTATTGCTATTGCTAAAATTTTCTTGTGTATTATTGTTTTTTAGCAAAACTTAAGTCTTTCCTGGTGTCTTGACTGACAGATAATCCAGTGGGTGCCACTCTCTCTCACTCTTGGGGAATTAGAAAAAATAGAAATTGATGCCAAGAAAGCCACTGATCACTTGTGGGGATTCAAAGAGACACACATATCAGCATTCATGTTGAGTATTTTAATTAAATATGTTTCACACATTGTGCTTTTGAAGTCAAAGAGATCAATCAATTTTATACTCTAACTAAAATCGAATTAATAGGAAGATGAGAAAGAAAAAAAATCAACTTGATTAACTTTCCTTATTATTTATGAGGCTGGACATGATTGGTTTCAAAGCTCGACACATTTTTTTTATTTTCAATAAAAGTATTAATAATGCTAAATTATTATTCCTTTCAGAAATGAAGGAGAGGAACTTATTAAAGTGCTCAAAATTCTTATTGTTTTAACGACAGTAGTATTTTTTTCTTTTAGGAAGACGTGAATGACTTTAGAGGGGTTTTTCATGGGCAATAATGCATCAGAAAATCTGATTACATCTGCAGCGTCTCTGATCAGAACCATGACTGCCGTCAGTTAATACCGACGAAACAACATTCATGAGGAATTACAGAAACGTTTGGATGAAAATAAAACAATTAACATTAAATGCCACAAGAGCTGTTTCTTCATATACATCAAAAGCGCAGATACAACCTAAGACACGCATAGTAAAGAAAGTTAAAATATGAACTTTCACTATTTAAAAAAAAAATCCCTGGGCCGTTCAAAGATTCAATTATTTGACTTTATATTGCTACGACTATTATATAGATATAGTCACTTGTATAGATATAGTCACTTGAACATGATCCTCATAAACCTTCCCGGTGGCAAAGAACATATCTTTGTAGAAGGTCAAGATGAGGAACTGGGTTGGCCTTCAGAGTGCCATGACGTAGATGCAAGAAAGCAAAAAGAACTAAAGGGCAGGTGAAAACTAAGACTGTAAAGGCTCTTGAAACAGGAAATTAATTGGAAATTCTAGGAGGCCCATCAGCAGATATGAAAGATGTTATTCACGAAACCCCCGCCTTCATTGTTGTTGAGTCATAAGAAGGATAGCAAGAATTGGGAGGGAAAAGATTGAGGTAGGGTATAGCAATAATAAAAAAAAGGTTGTGGGCAGATATGGAGAGAAATAAGAAAGGTTAAGTGGCCTAACCACTTTGAGTGAGTTTTAAAGTAGTGACTTTTGTCACTTAATAACTAGTGTTGTCTAAGATCATTGCAGTTGGCTATGGTCAAAAGTGAGGGTAGAGAAACAATGTCAGAGGAGAGATGTGTACGCAAGTACTTTATACCTGTTCTCCTTATTTATTCTATATGATTTGCTATATAAAAATTACGTATAAGGCCTAACTCAAACTTAACAGTTTATAGATATCTAATTGTTAACCGACTGTCGTGGGTCGCATCCTGGGGTCGAATGTCATTGACAGCACCAGGTTTTGGTTACAGTTCTTAATGTGTAAGATGCACTGTGCAAAAAATACAGCTTTACTCTGTACACAGTTAACGCATTTTCAATTTCTATTACTATATTGATAAAAAAATAATTTTGTTGCCAATTTCTGACCCTATTATTTACCCTTAAAGCAATTATCCTACCGAGCAGAGAATAAATTTGGGAAGTATAATAAAAATAATAGGTAAAATGAAATTGTAAATGGATAAATCAGCTGTGCTCCCTCTTTAGGTTAGTAACACAAGATAACCCATGAAAGCCAGTCCACTGAGGTTCTTGATCCTCTTCCCCAGAACACGACCTACAAAAGTTGGCTAACACCCAGGAGGCTGCTAGCCGTTACGCACAAATCTAATTGTTATAATGATAACCATGATTTTTAAAGGGGTGGAACGATAAGCCAGCGGAAGGCCTCGGTCAGATGACCAAAAGCTCCAGCTGTGGGTCATCATATGACTAAGACCCGCGTCAGGAAACACTTGTCCTGTTTCCTGACAAACCTTACCTAACTTTTGCACAGATTCAAGTTTCGAACCCGAGTTGTGCGCCGAAGACACTACCGCTTGAGCCATGAGCCACCCACGGCTTGTCCATGTTCCTCCCCCATCACTAGTCACAGACAAGCCTCTGTATTCCATGTTCCTCCCCCATCACTAGTCACAGACAAGCCTCTGTATTCCATGTTCCTCCCCCATCACTAGTCACAGACAAGCCTCTGTATTCCATGTTCCTCCCCCATCACTAGTCACAGACAAGCCTCTGTATTCCTGGTCACCAATCAGGTGCTGACGTTATACTGAGTGATCGAACACCAGCACTGCAGTGATGGTGTTCTGGAAAACTTAAGTGTCTCCTGACGTGGGTTTTGTTTCGGTGATTTATTGGGTTTAAAACCTGTCGACCACATATTGGTTTAAGGCTGCATTTCACCTATGCACCACTAGTCCAACATACTCCAACCTCTTTAATAGAGATTGAAATAAACAGTGAATATACACTGGGAAACGTATACCTCTCGGTGTATATATCATGTTGGGATTTTTATGACTCAGTATTATACACGTGTAGGTAGTGTACTAAATGGGCAAGTTCTTTTGAAAAACAATTGTACCAATTTACTCAAAATATGTTATGACATAAATTATTTTACAGCTTATTTTGATTGTGGATGACGATTTTTTTTCGGACTATTAACCCGGAGGTTTAGTAACTCAGGATAACTCAGTGAAACTATTGCTAGGCTTATTTTTCACTGAGGTTCTTTGCATCATCTTGCACACGATGCGACCCACAACAGTCGGCTAACGCCCTTGGTACCTATTTAGAGTATCCTCTCTGTTTTCCACCAAGACTTCAGTAGCTTAAGAAGTGTCCCTATGTACCCCACAGGAAGTTTTTCAGTCCCATGATATTTAATGTTCTGATTAATACTCTCCTAAATGCTCTAACTGCCTCACCTAAACATATAACTATAAGCCATACTGATGACAAACAACATATAACAGGGTATAAGATAAGGACCATTCTTAACGAGGTTCAAGTAATTTGTAATTGACTAGGCTTCGTTATATTTTCATCTAAAACGAAGATATTAACAAGCAAACGACATCCCTCACCCATCTGTCTGCAGGGTGAAAACGTCAGCTACGTTAAATCTTAGATACTATCTTGGTGTAGACGTAACCTTCAATAAATCCATCATACCACAACTAAGCAAGAAATGCAAAGATAAATGCTCTCTAAGCTATTGCTAGCTATAACCCTAACTGTGGTGCTAATGTGAGAACAGTGAGAATGATGTACATAGCTTATATTAGATCCTTAATTATGCTGCGCCCATGTTAATATTAGCTAAGGAAAATTCTCTGCCCTTGGAGCTAATGAAAATGAAGCTCTCAGAATTATTCTTGGGTGACCTAAATCAACAAAGGTTCTTAAGATGATGAAGGAACTTGATGTTCCTAGTATCAATGTAGGATTATTGAGATAAACACTGTACTTAGCATTAGAATGTTGAGAAATTAACCAGACACTGTCACTACAAATCATACTAAATGTCTAGAAACATATACACATAGATCTAAATGGGTTGAGAAAACATGCAATTAAGTAAAGAACCCCAATGGAAGTAAGTCACTTTGTCTGATTTCTTTGAGTTATCCTAGGTTCTTTACACATATGCTGCTATGTATGATTATTTGTGTAACTGTATTTGTGTATACCTGAATAAACTTACTTACTAATTAAGTTTTATAACTGCATGAACTGTATCACTGTAGACAACAAGAGCATTTCACCTTCCATGGAACATGTTTTCCATTTAATGTAACATACCTGCTAGTCCCTCCCAATTATTATTATTATAATCAAAAGAAGCGCTAAACCACAGGGGTCATACAGCCCAAGAACCTCCCAAGAAACTCATCACTAGTAATCCCTTCCTTAAATCACTTGCAAAGACTACTACTCAAGAAGAAATTTCTCGCTTAATTCTTAGAGAAGAATTCCACGCCCAGCCTTGGTTGTGTGCGGGTGTGCTGGTGGTGCTCCCTGGCGGCAGCTAGTGGCAACGTCATTTTCAAACAATGGCCGACGGTTACAGGAGACGAGTGAACACGGTCTGTGTTGACTTGGTCCAGGGAGCCATATATACGTCTAATGCAGAGGTTCTACTGCCTGCAATAATACGAGACACTTTTGGATTATCGCATGAGGAGATTTATGGCATATCATTAAACGGATCAAGGAGGATATTCATCAAATTAGCTTGCACTGCAGCTTATCAACGAGTCGTCGATACATACCAGGAGAAAAAGTTAGTGGTACATCAAGGCCTAGAGGTATGTTTGAAAGATGTTTCTGCCACTTTTAAGTGGATTAAGGTGCATAATGTGCCCTTTGAATCCGGACAACAGGATATTAAAGATGTATTTAAGAGTTATGGCATAATACATGCTGTAAACATAGGACGCTGGGCGCAGGGGCTATATGCTGGCGCTTTAGAGGGAACATACTCCATCAAAATTTCCTTGAGGAAACCTATTCCCTCTTATGTACTTATGGAGAATTTTCGCACACAGGTGTATGTCACATACCCAGGACAGGTGAGGACATGTCGACTGTGTGGTAAGCCGGGTCACTTGGCTGCTGAGTGTAGCCAAAGGAGAGTGGATTGGCGTCGAGGTGGAGCAGAGCAGCGACAGAGAAACGAAGTAAGGAATGTAACGAAGGATGGAACAGAAGGAGGCATGGAGTGTGCGGCGATGCAGGGAGAAGAGAAGACATCATGGAGCGTGGAGGTGGACAGAGCGGAGATGGAGGAACAAAGGATAAGTGGGAGGAGCATGGTGTTAGAAGGGGAAAAGATTGGGCCAGACACGGAAGAGGAAGGTATAACTGGTCAGGAGGCTGAGATTTTGAGGGATCTCAATGAGATTCTTGAAGGTGAAGAGCTGACATTGGAGGGGTCAACCAGTGAGGTGTGTGGCATTGGGGTTCTGGAGCAGAACCAGGAACAGGTGGGTGGAGGTGAGGCAGCAGGAGAGGGGTGTGGTAAAGCTGTGTTGGATGTCATACAGGTGGAGGTGGAGGTGCACAATGAGCAGGTAAATGAGGACCAGAGAGACAGGGGAGAATCTAGGAAGAGAACTGGTGAGGAGGCTGGTAATGATGTCCTCACACCAGCACAGAGACCTGGTAAGAAAATTTGGTCTGAAGTTGTAGTTGGACAACAGACAAGAGCTAGAGGTAGTGGGGGTGATAAGGGTAAAGGGGGATGGGAGGTGACAGGAAGGGTGGGAGAGGAGGGGTCACAGGTATAACTTTGGAGAGAAAACAACCGAAACCAAAAGGGAAACCTCAACTGTTACCTTCCGGTGTTTAAGTATGAACGTGAATGGCCTTAAAAATGAGGCCAAGCGAAAGTGGGTAGAAGTGACATTGATTAGGTACAGGGTAGATGTAGTGTTTTTTCAAGAGCACAATTATAGGTGTGGGTGGGATTTAAAGTTGAAAGGATATCAGTGTTTTGTGGGAGGTTCTGAGTTGTTCAAGGGGGGTGTGGTTGTGGGTATTAGGGACACGTGCCCATTTGTATTGCAGTCATGGGAAGAGGGAGGGGGAGAGTGGTGAGGGTTGATGGTCAATGGGGGGAGGTCCAGGTTAGTTTTATTGGAGTGTATATGCCGGCGATTTCAAATAATAGGGTCAAGGAACAATTCGTGAGGGATGAATTAATTTATGCTTTCAGGGGTCTGCCGCAGGTGGTCATCATTGCGGGAGACTGGAACAGCGTTATTAGGGTAAGGGACGTGGAGCCGAGAGGAACAGGTAGTGTTTTGAGGATCTTACGGGAAGTTTTGGATGCGGTGGGGGTTGTCGATGCGGTGGGAGGAAGGGGCGAGCCTGTAGAATTCACTTTTTTTAGGGGCAATTATGCGGCTAGATTGGATAGGATTTATGTTTCCAGAGCGGTAGGGGTGGAGAAAGTGGAATGTTTGGATGTAGGTTTTTCAGATCACAAGGGTGTGTTGATGCAAGCGGGTTGGGAGGGGGCTGTGAAGGTATACTCGAGTTATTGGAAACTTAACGTGGCAATGTTTAATAGGGTAGAGGGGATGGTGGATTTTGAGGGATGGTGGGAGGGTCTGTGGAGGGGGAGGGGTGTAGTACATGCGGCGAGGTGGTGGAATGAGTGTGGGAAGAAGGGGATAAAGGAGTACTTTGAGAAGGTGGGAAGGGAGGATGCTCGATATAGGTATGGTTATCAGAGGTATTTAGAGGGTTTATTGAGGGATAGTTATGGTGGGGAAAGCAGGGGAAGGCATGCAGAGAGTGTGGAGGGAGTAAGAAGGGCTCTGAAAGACATTCAGTATGAGAGGTTTCACGCTTTACGGGTACGAAGTGGGATGGAGGAGGTGTTAAGGGGGGATAAGGCGTCTGCGGTGGTGTTGAGGCAATTTCAGAAGCGTAGACAGGGTATGTTGCTGACATCTGTAGAGGTGGAAGAGGAGATGGGGGGGTATGAGGTGGGAAGAGTGTTGCAAACGACAGAGGGGATGACTGGTTATGCGGAGTGTTGGTTTGGTAGGAAGTTTGCAGAAGAGGAAAGGGATGAGAGGGCTTGTGTCCAATTATTAGGGGGAATTAATAGAAGGTTGAATGAGGATGATAGGAAGGCAATAGAGGGGGACATAACGGAAGAAGAAGTTTGGGAGGCGGTAAAAGGGTTAAGGGCTGGAAAATCGCCAGGTATAGATGGATTACCGGGGGAAGTATACATGCAATACTGGCAGGTGCTGAGAGGGGTGTTAGTTAGGGTCTTCAATGACATGAGGGAGACAGGAGTAATGGAGAAGTCAGTTAGGACAGGAGTTGTAGTGTTAGTGCCTAAATGTAAAACACCAAAGGGGTTTAAAGACTATAGGACTATTGCGCCATGTGTACTGACTATAAGATATTTGCAAAGATTTTGGCTAATAGAATCAAAAGAGGTTTAGGGAATATGTTGCACGAGGGACAATTTGGGATACCAGGGAGAAGTTTTAGGAACGGTCACAGTAGAATAAAAGAGTTTATTGAAGTAAATCAAGGGGGAGTGTTGGGGCTGGATTGGCAGATGGCTTATGACAGGGTGAATAGAGGGGTGCTGTTAGATATCTTAGAAAGGATAGGTTTTGGAGAAGAAATTGTAGGATGGGTAAGAACTTTATATGCAGAGGCGTTGATGAGGATACAAATAAATGGGATGGTTGGGTGGGCGGTGAACATGGGAAGGGGACTGAGACAGGGATGTCCTCTGTCACAGATCCTCTTTGCTTGTTTCAAGATTCTTTTATAGGGTAGTAGATGAGGGTTTAAGGGTAGAAGAGGACATAGGGGAGGATAGGGCAGGGATAGTAGGTTATGTAGATGACACTACGTTGTTAATAAAGACAGAGGAGAGTTTGAGATGGGTTAGAGGTTGGGTGGAGCTCTTTGGTCAGGCAACAGGAATGAGGGTTAATAGAAGTAAATCACACCTATTAGAGGTAGGTAGTTGGAGTGGGGGAACGTTGGGTTTAAGGGAGGGTTGGCAATGTGTAGAAGCTTTAAAAATCTGTGGGATAGTGTTTTGTAGTGATGGCAGGTTAGCAAGAGAGAAGAATTCGGGGGAAGTGGTGGATTCAGCTTTGAAGCGAATGAGGGGCTGGGGAGTTGGGGACATAACGCTGTTGCAAAGGGTGGTGGTCATTAATGTTTTAATTTTTAGTAAATTGTGGTTTAGAGCGGCGGTTTATCCATTATTAGATGCTGATGTGAGAAGGCTACAAAAGGGAGTGCTTAGGTTTATTTGGGGGAATGGTAGACATTGGTTGAGCAGGGAGGTGGTGGAGACAAGTGTTAAAAATGGAGGGATGGGTTTGATTCCGTTGAGGAGTAGGTTGAAAAGCGTGTTTGTAAAGCAGGAATTTATGATGAAGGGGGAGCTGAGGGGAAGAAGGGTGGGTTCAGTAATGGGTGAGGTTAGGAAGTGGTAGGGGTAGGGAGATAAGGGAGTGTGAGGCGGTGTTACGGGTACTTCTGGTTTTGAGGGATCCGGGAGTGTTAGAGTAAGCAGATTGGATAGGGCATGTGTGAGGGAGAAGATAGTACAGGGAGTGGAGGTGTATCCGTTGTATAATTGGAAGAGTATTTGGAGTTGGTTAAAAAAGGTGAAGGTGAGGCCTAGGGTGAGAGAAACAGGTTACAGATTCTTAAATGGGATACTGGCGGCGAAAGCTCAGTTGTTCGAGATGGGAGTCACAGGGGATGGGTCTTGCGATAGGTGTGGTGAATGGGAAACGGCGTTTCACGTGGTATATTTTGTGAGGGAAGGGAGCGCGTGAGGATTTGGATTGGGGGGGTGTTGGGATTGATTGGGGGGGGGAGGTTTTCAGTGTTAAAGGCGCTTTGTTTGGACTTTGGGGTGTGTGGGGAGGAAGTGCATAGGGCTTTGGTTTATATAATGTTAGAGTTCGTGTTTTTGTCATGGGGTATGAGGGGTTCAGATAGTGAGGTTTTAATTCATGCTTTGGCTGCGGGATTTATAGAACAAAATGTAGGAATAGGGAGGTTTATGGCAGAGCTTGGGTTTCTAAATTTCCGGAAGCATATAGGGTTTTCACATTGCAACAGTTGTTAGGAGTGGTGAGGGGAGGTGTTTAGGGCTGGTTTCGAGTTTAAGGGGTTTTGGTGTGGTTGTGGGGGGTTGTATTAAGGGTGGGGGGGTGTTGCAGTTTGCACGTGTGGGGAGGTGGGGGTGGGGTTTAGGTTCAGGTTGTTTGAGGTGTGTGAGGTTGGTTGGGAGGGTAGGGTAAGGGTTTCGTTTATCAGGTGGGGTTGGTTTTGGTTTCGGTTGTTAAGTGCTGTTCTCTCATTGGAGTGTTTAAGTCTGTCTGTTTCAAGAGGAAAAATAAAAACATAAGGAAATTATGATAAAAGTGGGGTTGGTTCTTATGTAAGTTTTGGTGTTCTGCTCAGGAGGTGGTGAAATTATTGAGTGGGGCTTCGACCCTTGGAAAAAAAAAAAAAAAAGGGTGACATTACAACGTTGGTGTGTAATGTTCTTTGAGACTTTAGGGTAAATTATTATTAGATTATTAGCTTGTGTTTATACCAGAATCACAAGCAGTTTGTAGTGTTTATCATGATAATGATTTATAGTTAAACGTTTTGTGGCTTTATAAAGTTTGTTAAAGTCTGTTATTATGTTTTGGAAAAAACCTTTATAGACAAGTTATAAATGTGTGTTAGGGTTTTGGCGGTGGTGACCATTTGGAGTTAATGTAGGTTTTGTGTAGCGGGTTGGCAAGTGCCCGGTTTTTATTTTAAGTTTTGTATTATGTTACAGGATAGGCTTTCATTGTACACAGTTATATATATAAAAAAAAATTTGTTTAGTAGAGGTTTCATCACGAGGAGTGATGGGAATGGAATTTGTCTGTGTCTTGTGTACTATTGCTTACCATGTATACGTCATTTTACTTGTAAAACTGTATTTGTTAAAAAAAAAAATATATATATATTCCATGTTCAATGTTGAAGTTGTCCATGTTTATTTCATAGACATCTATGTAATATTTTGTGTCATATTATGTGTATTAGTTCGTATACCTTTGCATAAGTCGGTGAGTAACAATCGACTGGTTTTGGATGACATGTCCAGTAATTGTATGACATGTTTCTTTAATATATAATAATAATAATAAAAAAAAAAAGATTTCTGTTAGGGGGGTGGTACAGTTACAGGGTAGTGGTGAATCATATTGTATGTAACTGTGTTTAGTTTAGGTTGTTGCGCGAGCTATGGTAATGTTTCTCGTCAATAACTTTGCATGAGTTAGGGTGTTGCAGGGTTTGTCCAAGTTTAAGTGTAGTTTTGTCTATTAATTTTGGGTATCAGTTCTGTTCATGAGTACTTATGTATAACTTTTGTTATACATTATGGTAATATTTTCGCTTATACATGTCAATGTTTTGTATATGTGCTGTTATTTTAAATAAAATATAAAAAAAAAAAAAAAAAAAAGTAATCCCTTCCTTAAATCACTTGCAAAGACTACTACTCAAGAAGAAATTTCTCGCTTAATTCTTAGTAATAATATTGTGAGAAATTACATGCACGAGATTCACTATTATTTACATACATGCAATTTGGGTAAGATGTAACTAAGACAATTATTACTCACCAAATTTAGTTAGACCTCTGAGTCAAGTGGGACTCGAGTCACAATAGGTCGCAGAAATGTGAGACTCCGATGTGAGACTCCTCGACCACACTCACCAAGAGGAACCTAATTATTTATTAATATTTAAGAAAACCAGTAACTGGTAAAATTGTATTAGTGGACTATATGAATTGTTTTGTGACTTGAATGAACACGTGGTAGAGTCTATTACTTGATATTAACACTATAACAGCATATGGTGAACACATTAAATAAAATTTTAATATTAACACTTACCATTTGGAGCACAGGTTGAACACAGCCTACCGCTACCTAGACAACTAGGAATTACGAAGGCCAACGTAAAACTGCTGTACGAACTAGGTGAGCGTTACTTATCGAAGGCGTGTTGCAGGAAAGCCACCGGCGTCCTCCAATTTCTTCATTCTTACTACTCTATTATAAATTTCATTCCAATTATTCATTGAGGGACATTACTGCATTATCTAATTGTCGTCTGAAGCGAGCGCTCCACTCAAATTTTGCCCCAACGTTTCAAATCGACTATTATCGTGACGAGTTTCTCTATTTTTTCATTATGGCGTCGGTACCCCCCCCCCTCACTCCCGGCTGCTGGTTCTTTTTTACTCGAAAATTAAATTTGGATCATCAGCAACACATTTTTCATATTATTTACAATATTGGAATTTATACATCATGAATTTAGGAAAACTATGTAAAAAAAAAAAAATCCACAAATATATCACAATTTATATAAACTAATGGATCTTAGCAGGAGTGTACTGGCAGGGCTGCATCTGCTCTTGTTGCCATCTCTCTACATAAGAACGATACAAATATCTGCAGAAGCCAGATATAGACACTAAAAAATCCTGGATAAAGGAATTCATGTACAGTTGTTATGAATTTCATTATGCACTGGATTATTCCTTCTTGATAAAGTTGATAAGTTAGCCCAAAAAAGTACCCTGAAGGAAAATGTATTATTCATCGTTGTTGTGTTTGTCTTACATTATGAATATGATTAGGAGGAAGTAATGAAACTGAATATTACGGGAATGCAATTAGAAGCGTAAATAGATCTGTAACCCACAATGATAACGTGGACGTAGATAAATACGGTTATGGTGCAGCTTGTAATGTGAATAGACTAATTGATGCAGTAACCAGGCTTAATCTTGGCAGTTTGATCTAACCAAATTCATGGTATATGGCCAGCCCTATGGACACTATCTCGAACACTATGTGCTTAACTGTCCACTTGTTGAGGAATATAGAGATAGACAGTATAATAACCTATATATGTTAGGATATCTTATTAATGAACATAAGATGCCAGACATTTTAAGCAAATTTCCTGAATTTACTTGCAACAGATAAGTCAACTGCATACATAAATCAAGATGTACTCCTGTTAACCCTTTTGGGGCCCTAGTTCCTATGCCTTATGTGTAGCCATATGCTCTTGAGCTAACCTCCACAGGATGGTATGGGGTGTACAATAAAGTAGTCGTTTCAGTGGCAAAATCTAGTAAGTAATCAATAAATCTTTACTGGACCTAAATTCAGCATAGACTAATTATGTTAATGCCCCGTTTATCACCAGCGACCCAGGTTATCCATATCACATTAGCAATCACATTGTTGTTCTCGCTATCACCACTTTACTTCATCATATGTAAAATCCACTTCATACATTATAATAAACTGTCTTACAAAAAAATCCCAAAATGTCATACTCATAAACCAGATTCCTAAAAATTAATGTCAAAGATTGTAAACTTCAGCTTTCATGTAAACCAAGTGAATTATATTAGCATTCAGTAGTTAGTTATAGGTTAATGTTTTGGCTGCCATAAATGCTTTGCATAAGGAATAAGAAATCACAATACCGCTTCAGCAATACACAAATATCCTCCAGGTGCTTTCTATAAAGTGTGTCAATGTCAACTAATCTTGTATCAGTTGTTTACGTATGAGACATTATTATTATTGTTGTTGTTATTATTATTATTATTGGTTGCGCATCACGTCTGAATCAGTCAACACTTAGTATTGTATTGACTATTGAGTCTTGACCAGCGATGATGGAACCTAAACTGTGTCAAGCTGATGGCGGAAATTAGGTTACTTTAGGTTAGGTGTAAGTAAGCAAATTTATTTAGGTACAGTTACATATAAATACAGATTCATAAATTAACATACATAGTAACATATGTGTAAATTACTTAGGTGGGTTTTACTAGGCTTGTTAAGTGAGTTTATTTAGGCACACGTAAGTACAATTATCATACAGTGTAAATTACCTAGGATAACCCATAAAAAGTCAGACAAACTGAATTATTTCCATCGGGGTCCTATTGTTCACATTTGCACAAGAAAATATTATCTCAACTACGAAACCAATATTTTACAACTCAAACTATAATTAATGGACGAAATCCGCCGAGAAGCAGATATAAACTGTTATCAAAGATCATTGATAAATAATGTACTATGAGTGTTCAGCATTATTGTAAGGCCCACTCAATAATGTTCAAGTTACCCTTTACAGCTTAGTTTTCTTTGAGACAGACAGCCATTAATCGTTTTCTGTTCGTATGCTCTTTCAAGCATTAACTGTGGATTTTTAACCCCAGAGGGTTAGCCATCCAGGATAACCCAGAGAAAGGCAGTGCGTCATCATGGGACTGTCTTTCTTATTTACATTGGGGTCCTCAATCTTGTCCCCCAGGATGCGACCCATACCAGTCGACTAACACTAATGTACCTACTTGCTTGATAGGTGAACTGGACAGCAGGTGTAAGGAAACACGCCCAATGTTTCCACCCTTGTCGGGGAAGCGAGAGCGTTGCCTACCAGGCCATGGGCCACCTGTCGAGTTATTTTGACGACATATGAGAATGAATTAATGCAACTGTGAACGTACTGTCGACGCCAGCTAAAATTGACTGAGACTGAAATATCGACGTTTAATGTTACATGATAAATCTTTGGTAGTGCAGTTGGCACGTGGCTCAAGAGGTAGCGCCCTCGTATTACATCTGAAGGATCTGGTTCGATCCCAGCACATGTGGAAATGTTGGTCATATTTACTCAGACCTGTTGTACCTGTAACAGGGGGCCTCGCGCTAGTGTAATCTACTCTCGGCTTGTCAAGTATTGTGACTATGTACTTTTCAGAGGTAATATACATTTTTTTTTTGTTACTTGTAGGCTGACATGTATGCAATTTTATATTAAAATGTAGCTTACATCTGTTTGGTCTATTAGCTCGCATGCATTTTTTTTAAGGGCACAGTTTGATTGCTTTCCATACATGGGGCCCACCATATTTATTCCCAATTGGGCCTACACCTCCTAAGGCCGGCTCTGTCCCAGTTTACCTAGCAGTAAGTGGGTACCTGGGTATTAGCCAACTGTTGTGTGTCGAATCCTGGGAAAGAAGATAAAAAAAACCATTGGAAATAACCCAGCGGCGAGTTCGATCCCCGCCCATACCGTGATTTGTTTACAATCGTGCCATTACGATTTTATGAGTACCTCAGCTGGTTTTATTAATGGTTCTGTTTCTATTTTTGGGGATGGTTAGCACAGATCTAGAAATAACTGGTACTGGTGATCCTGGTGCAGCTGTTGAAGACAGTGCTGGTGTGGATCTAGAATCTGCATCAGACAACAAAAAGATGAACTTTGCAAATTCTATGCTTGGGGTATCTGCAACCATAGAGTATCTGGAAAAACGAGAGGGACTTGCAGTTCTGACCAACAACAATAAAAAAATGCCGTGATCTCCTGACAAAGAAGTGTCATTCTACCCTCTTCTCCCCTCTAAACTTTTTCATCATGTGAGACTTTAAGACCTATGTAGATATACTTTATTATGTTTTGAATAATGCATGAAAAAATACAATATAATATTTGTCATGTCAATACATAATTGACATGACAAATACTGTATTTTTCAAACCTCGTTGTTACTGTTGCATCTGAATGCAGCGATGACTTAAGGCTTCATTGTGGCAATTGTACACTGTACACAATTTTACACTGTACTCAGAGGAGGAATGAAACACCAGTGTTTGTTTGTGTGTTATTTTTTACAAGCTGGCGTCTTTAAAAGTCTCAGCCGAAGAATTTGGACGCAGTAATCATGTAAAACCATAAGTTATAGGGGCAGTGTTAACATAGCCTTTCTCAACACAGGGAGTAATCCATATATAACATCTTCCAGAAGAGCTGTTACCATTCTACAAACTACCCAATGAAGTTGAATGCATTTTTCTTATGTTGCTATTCAATACTTTAGTTGTATTTAAAATTTCCGGCTGTTTTTAAGATGACATGTTCCCTGTGAGAGGTGAGGCCACACACGGCCAGTGAGAGAGAAAAGTGGCTCTCTAAAACTGTTCACAACTCCCTGGAACCAGAGAATAGCAGTGAGTCAAGTTAGGGATCAAAGGACGAGGCTAGAATTCGAAAGGGTGTAGTTAGTGGTTTAAAATAAAGGTTGAGGAATAAGGAGGAATTTGCTGGTGGAGGTAGGATTTTTGCACTGTGAAAACCTGCAAATTCTTTAAAAAATATATTGAAATCAGTGGCTCTTAATTATTAACAACTTAATATTGAAACAGCGCAGTCAGTGAGTCATTTTATGTTTACATTTCTAAACACACATTTAATTCACTAAATCACACAATTGACTTAATGGTAAAGTTCTCTCAATATTTAACTTGAATTTAGTTGTGCAGTTCCACAATGTTCAGCTGGTTGAATTTATTTAATAGGGATTTATTACAAGAAATAAGTAATATTTTTTTATTTATTAAAAGAAGTGAGAGCGGGACTAACTATGATGTTGAAGGGAGTATATGAGGATAGAAAACAGTGGCTATAAGAAATGCAAGATTTTGTGTAAAAAAAAAATAAAAAAAAAACATTTTGACAAGGGGTTAATAAGAGAGAAAGGGAGAGAGAATGAGTGAGAGGGGGAGAGGGAGGAAGGGAAGAAGGGGGTCGGGAAGAAGGGTGAATGAGTAACTGAAGATGACGGAGAATATTAAAATAAACAGATTACCCGGGGATGAGACTTGCAGAGTTGTAGAATTCACAAGAGTGAGTTACTAGGTCACTAAGAACCTACTGTGTTGAGTATTTGGTATTACACTTAATATATGACAGCTCCAGTGCTAATGGACATCAATTTGTGAATTCTTCAATAAGAAGGGAAACTGGCTGCGAACGGAACACTGGGCGAGGCTCCAACGCTACGTTGGAGTAGCCAGAGCCTCACAGGAGAACTGTAATGATAGGCTGTATGTGTCAAGGTGAAGGTGAGGGGGACTCATGTGGTGACCTACGTCTCCACAGTGAACACTGGGTCAGTAGTGCAGTGTGAACACGGGGTCACCAGTAGTGATACAGTATAACACTGTGCACAGCGTAACTCCAGCATACGCAGTGTAACCTGGAGTACAAAGTAACCAGTGTATACGGTAACACCAGTGACCACAGTGCACAGTGTCACTGGGAACAACCGTTACCAGTGACCATAGTGTCACTGGGAACCACTGTCACCATTGACCACAGTGACACTGGGAACTGTCACCAGTCACCACAGTGACACTGGGAACTGTCACCAGTCACCACAGTGACACTGGGAATCACTGTCATCAGTGACCAGTGTCACTGGGAACAATTGTCACCAGTGACACTGGGAACCACTGTCACCAGTGACCACAGTGACACCGGGAACCATTGTCACCAGTGACCACAGTGTCACTGAAAACCACTGTCACAAGTGACCACAGTGTCACTAGGAACCACTGTCACCAGTGACACTGGGAACCACTGTGAAAAGTGACCACAATGTCACGTGAAGCTCTGGCCATCTCATTATCAAACCTGGAATTCAGGAAGACTTTGTGTATGATTGACAACTTCAGTATGTTATGATAATAAAAGCATTTAGTAAAGGAATACAAAGTATATCTTCTCTATATAAAAGGCTCATTAATAAGTATGGGCTGATATATATAAATATATATAGGAGCCAGTTTCCCCAAGTATGATGCAACAGGACTGTAAATATTCAATGGAACCACTACAGTATTTTATAATTGTAGCATCAAGACTGTGAAAAAGACTATTATTTATAACACACTTGCTATAAGCAATTTATCTTGAAAATGTTCATTTTGAGCAAACATAGTACAAACAAATCTTACAAGCTAATGTATACACATTTACAACTAACCCACAATTTGGAAAGGAAATTTGAAGAGGAAGGTCTCCTCTTCAAATTGAGAATTAGTTGTGAATTGTTGCAGCCACGGTATTGTGACTTTTCTTCTCCAAGATAATGTATCTATGGCTTCTGGAGAGTAATGTTTACAAAGCGCTCAACATAATCACAATATGTATATAAATGAGACTAATATGAGATGACTAGCTAGTTTGTGGTGCCAGTGAGTATTTACCGCCCGTCTCTGTACAGCACACGAGGCTGCAAGTGAGAAGACACAGCATTTTACAAAACTCCGGATCAGTGCCTGTAGTCTGTGACCACATGTACCATGCATGACCACATGAACCATGCATGACCACATGGACCATGCATGACCACATGAACCATGCATGACCACATGGACCATGCATGACCACATGGACCATGCATGACCACATGGACCATGCATGACCACATGTACCATGCATGACCACATGTACCATGCATGACCACATGAACCATGCATGACCACATGAACCATGCATGACCACATGAACCATGCATGACCACATGAACCATGCATGACCACATGAACTCAACACTTCTATAATATACTCTAGCTTCTCGGTCATTACATTATCTAACGTGTGTATTGTTTAAATTTATGTATAATTTCCAAAGTATAACCAGGTGCAAACTGCAGCAATCTCATATAAATGTGGACATTAAATAAACTTTTCTTCTATTACAAACACAACACAGATGTCAATGCATCAACTATGGTTGAGAAAATAACTCCTCTCGAACATGGGAAGCAGAGGCCTTGCAGACGACAGCAACTCTACACGACAGCCTCGTACAGGTACAGGCTAGTGACTCACCCAATAAGAAACAAGGTGGCAACGCCAACAAGCAAGTGAGCGGTGGACCCGCGTGGGATGTGTTTACCAACAGTACATGTATCTGGGTGACGAAGAGCAACTAAGAGGTAACTGGGCCACCAGCAGTTGTGTTGGGGCTGCGCTGGCACCTACACTAGCGTCCATGATCATAGAGGAGAGGAAGAGCACACACAGATCGTGGAGCACACCAGAGAGGAGACACCTGTGTGTTCTGGGGGCTGCTGTTTAGCCTAGCATAGTCACATACCCAGCCTTCAAATAAAGTATAGAAAGCTCTGCAAAGCAAGGTGCCACTCAGGCACTCTATCCTCCCTCAGTGTACTCTCGGATCCTTACAGGCCATGCACTCTATAACCGAACTTTAACCTCCTATAATAAATATGGGATTTATTATTTTATAATCTATGTACAAAGATGGAGACATTAATCACATACAACGTCTCCCAAGCATTTAAATTGAGGAATGTCTATATACGGCACTTCTACCAAAAGTACAAACGTCCAGACCATTAGTGTGTAACTTTAGTGTCAAGTAAGCTAACCTAACAATCTTTGTTTGGCAAGTGAAACTTTCTTCTCTTGCTGACTACGATACACTTTTTCTCTTTATCAATGATATATATATAGTATATATATATATATATATATATATATATATATATATATATATATATATATATATAGTATGTATGTATATATATATGTATATATATATATTTATTTACTATATATGTCGTGCCGAATAGGTAAAACGGGTCAATTAGCAAGAACTCATTTAATATTAAGCCCGTTCTAAAATTTACTCTTATACGTTTAAAGATATATTTTTTCATTTATGTTAATTTAAAAATTAATAATTTTGTACCTAAAGAACCTTAGAAAATTTACCTAACTTTATTATAACAAGCTCAATTTAATTTAGCCTAATCCAACTAAATATATTTTAGATAAGTTTACAATAATTTAATAATAAACAAACACAATGAAATATATTTTTTTTGTTAGGTTCAGAATGATTTTTGCGAAATTATTTCATACACAAATTTTCGCTTGCCTTATTCGGCAAGAAGAGCGTTGCTATTTAAGCCAAAATCTCAAGTTTTACCTATTCGGCACGATATATTTATATTATATATACATATATATATATATATATATTACACACATTATATTATATCAATAATCTCAAAAGCTTATGAATTTGTAATCATAAGAAACTTAAAATTCTAATTCAGGAGATTTACCAGTGAATAGAATCATCACAATGATTAATGGATAACATTTAATGTCCAGGTGGGGACATGGAGACTAGTCTCTCAGGAATATTATGAAGCTTTGCAGCTTCAACTGTATGAATATTTACACATGTATTTTACCCGCAAATGATGATTCTTTGCACAGTTTAATATAGAGATTTAGTGACAGTATTTTTTCTGGATGATATCAGTGCTTGAGAAATAATAAAGCTGACAGTACTTTGATGTTTGGGAATGTTCATCAGTATGACAGCCTCCTGTCTATTTAGGTTATGGGAACCACTTATATAATCTGTGTATATATATATATCCAGAGTACAGAATATATTTAAATTGAAATCAAATTTAATATCATGTTTGATAATTTAAATGAAACTTGAAATTGATTTTATTTCAATTAAATTTAAAATTATAATTAAAACTTCAATTTATATATTAAATTTAAATTTCAAATAAATTATCTTTTATTTATTTTGTTGTTATTATTCAAACTTCCTATTAATTGATGTTCCTGTATTTTTATCATTGAAAACTGTTATTAGGAAGTTATCCACAAGTAATTGAGGTTATTGACCAGAAAATATTTTTATGTATGTATATGTATGTATGTATATATATATATATATATATATATATATATATATATATATATATATATATATATATATATATATATATATATATATATATATATATATATATATATATATATATATATATATATATATATATATATATATATATATATATATATATATATATATATATATATATTATTCTTACTCTGTCATTCAACTTGTATTTATATACAGTACTTTAATATGAGATGAAAATTGTTAGTTACCCAGCTATTCCAAGCCTAAAGAAGAATGCCTCAGAATATGATCAAACTTAGTAATATGATTTCCTGATAAGTAATGTATTTAAATTAGTTTTTTTTAAAATCTATAGGGCCATCACACACTTGATATTCTGTTGACACCTCTACATCCTCCACTAAACTTTGATAAGACGTGGCTGGTGTTAAACTGACTTCACTCCACCAGCCTTCGATAGGGTGTGGCTGGTACATTGACACCTGTACATCACCACTTACTGTTTCAAGTGTATTGCTCGAGCCATAGTATTAGTCTGGTGTTTTATCCACCAACTGCCGTGTCAGAAATTGATCCTCTGCACTTTTATTTTTAACAATTTGTGTTTCTGTCACACTCCAACACGGAAATGATGACGTCCACGAGGTGGGTGGTGGCGGTGTGGGGGTGAGGCGTGTTGGTGGCTGATGTGGTGGTGTCTTGTAATGTTGGCAGGAAGCAACGATGGCAGCTGGGGCGGTGTAAGCAGCCAGGAAGTGAGGTAGTGCTCTGGCTTAGATGTCAAGTGGCATGTCAGCACTGCCCTCCACAATGTCCACCTCGTCGTCACCATCTTCTGCATCATCGTCAACGTAGTTACTCACCTCCTCGCTGTTCACTAGCGCTTCTGTCATAAAAGATCATCCGGTTATTATTGACAATCTTTTTTTTGCTTATAAATTTCACCTATTCAAAATAATTTGAAATAAAACTAACACTGTGTAACACAGGAATATTAGTTTAGCAAAACAGATATACAACAGTGTGAGGTTGTTATAGTTAACACTAATGTAGAATAACAAATACTAATTGTATGGTGAAAGATATTATTGCTTCAGTTGAGTTTAGAAAATAAAGAAGAGAGAGGTCAATAGCTAACAGGAAGTGCCACAACATGTGCAACTTGCACAAGTTCCAGAAAGTGTACGTTATTACAAGAGATGGAGCCAGAACACTTAAAAATGGTCTGTATAATTGTTTTAAGGTTACTCTCTAAGTCTTACGAATGTCTTTGCATATATAGGGAAAAAATAAGATACGTACCACTAATTATATGATAGGGAACACATTTATATCTTATTCCTGAGTGGTAATGATAGATAATTTATAAGACTCAAAGATTTTACAATTAACGTTGTGGATGATTAGAGTGGTAGCCCATCCAAGAAATCACATCATTGAGAAGTACAATGAGGCCACTGAAAGAGATGAACGCATGAGAAAAATGCCATTCGAAGAGAGTGGTGCTTAGAGGGTTTCCTGACAATCTAAAAATTCCACAGTCTTAACATTAATTTCTCAAGATATTCATTATGTTCCTCACACAATGCATTTTTTTTCAGTCTATATACAGGCTACTCAACGCGTTTTTTTCTGATACCGATGCATCAGCCAGTGGCTGGTCTGTGAATAAAGAGGAGGATTTGAAATCCCTATATAGCTAACAAGGAAATGGCAGGTGCAAATATGCCTCTAAGGATGTGGCATACTAATTTAACTAAATTAAGGGAACTCAGACCTCCTCATGTCTGGCATACTTCGCTTCTGACGTATGACAGACGAAATCATGTAGTCCAAATTAATCAGCTGATGCCCTACTGCAAAGCAGACCTATGTTCGGTGTGCATGGGGGCTTCTAGGCGAACAGCCACACCAATCTGAATGGCCTGCAGGTAGAGCTGAGTGTCTAAGGTGGAATTAGGAACAGCTAAAAGAAAATATCGTGAATGTGGTGCCTTCACCGTTAGGAGACGAGTTTTATCCTTTCCTGAGGTATTGTTCCATGATCGGTTTGTGCTCTCTGGGAGAAGCTGGTCTGCTTGAAGAGTCTGCAAGGGTGTCCCACTGCGTGGCTGCTTCGATGAACTTTGTGCTCCTACAGGACCTCTAAAGCGTTTGAGGACAATCTCCTTAACTAGTTCACTGGAAGCAATACACGAGAACGGAAATACAGGTAATGCTACCTGCGTTGCCTTGCGCACCCCTATATCTTCCAGTCGCACTGGAAGGGTTGCTTGATCTATTGGTGATCTTCCATTGACAGATTCAGTGTCTTCCTAAAGATAGATTACAGGAGTGAAGAGTGAAGAGATACAGGGCATCATGGGCATCCAGATCAATTATTCTCTCATCCATCCTCTTCAGGTTTGCTCTTGAGGACTTTGTCGATGGCCTGATGACCCAACGGTGATCCCAATAAGATGGTGGTAGTTGAGGCTTCAGGAAGGATTGTTCGCACAGTTGTAATTATTTTCTGGTTTCTTGTGATGATTTCACACTTGGAGGGATTGAGAATGAGTCAATCCCTCTAAGTGTGAGGGTGAAGTCACAGGCTTCTCCCTGTGACTTCACCAGTAGTAGGTCCTCTAGAAGGGACTCTTCCGTACCTGCCAGAGTGCCATAATCCAGGTACCAGATATTGAGTTCGCTGCGCAAATTGAAAGTGAAGTCTCTTACCGCCATGCAGAAGAGAAACTGAGCGAGTGGGTCACCCTGCTGCACCCCTCTGATGAAGTGATTTCATGCTCGCCAAATAAAAGACTGAAATTTCACCCTGGAACTGTTTGAGTACTTTCGTGCCCTACCACCCGTTTATATATTTTTAAACCCCTTTTTGAAATGATACAGTGAAACATATGGCTATATATTGATGAGTACAGTAGATTAGGAATTTACATGCATGTAGAATTGTAAAGAATATAAAAATTCTTAGAATAAGATGTGGAGCTCTGAGGCGATGGAAGATAAAGGTAGCAGCCTTCTGGGTCTCTGGTGGTTTCAATGAGGAATCTCATGGCATGCTTTTCTATGAGTCAAATGTTTCTGATCCTGTCGTGATAAAGTGGTACTGGTGGGCTTAGTAACTCTACTTGTTAAGCTTGTGATTGTTCCTGCGATCATCAGCACATGGAATGTAGGTATCAGCCAGGGTAGATGTGCAAGTATATTCCCACCATTCTTCCAGTAATATAATGTTATTCTATCAGGGTGGTTGGCAGGCGTGTTATGTAGTAACGATCGAGATTCTCTCTCGGCTGGACATAGGGCTGTAGCAAGGCTTCTCTTAATCTCGTTGTGTCTAGCAACTGTGTCTGGCAACGCACTTAGCTCACATACTGAGTGCAAGTGGTTTAATCCCCGGCACGGGTAAGTAGGTACCTGGGTGTTAGTAGACTGTTGTGGGTCGCATCTTGAAGGACAAGATTAATAGACCTCAGTGGAAATAAGACACAAGTCCCTGATGACGCACTAACTTTAGTGGGTTATCCTGGGTGGCTAACCCACCTAGTTAAAAATCCAAACAAAATCTTATCTCTTAATCCTAGGAGTCTAAACAGTTTAGACCATGCAGACCGTACTGGTCAGCTACCAGTTTCCTGCAAATGCACTTGTACTCAGTTTGAATAAAGGCAGAAAGGCAGAGCCCATGAAATATAAAGGATTTGCTGGTCTAGACGTGCGCCAGTCCCAAAAATGGGCACTGTATGGAGAAAGTCGCTCGAGTGATTTGCATTCACAGCTAAGAGGTGTGCTCTCTTGCAGAGCTTGCACCCTTAAACATCGCTGCAGCAGCCTTTTATTTATTGATATTGCTGTCCCAACTGGATTGTCTGTGAGCCAATGTTTCAGCTAGGCTCCTCTGTGTTGAAAGAGTATCTCAAATATTGATGCCACTAGTGTTGCTGGGGTCATCCACCCGCGCCAGATTGCGTATATTTTCTGGTATAATTTCCTTCGCCAGGTCGTTGCATCCTCTGCAGGACAATAGGAAGGCTGACAAGGCAAGGCTGTGCGTATGCCCAGTCCGCCTAATATGTGTGGTTGGCTTCTATTGCAAATCGTCCTGGAAAATGTTTACGACTTTTTTTTAGCAGGTCTTTAAAAGAGAGTCATACTCTCAGATTTATTGAAAATATACTTATGATGAGTATAAGATTAAATACGTGACGTATGAATATAGAGGTTGAAATTATTTAGGAGAAAAGTATGAGTGATTAATATATTCATGTGTATATGTAAGAGAGAGATACCAATTTGGGTGTGTGTAATGGAAACATAGCAACATGGTAAAACACGTACCACAGTTAGGGGTGCCCCGGGTACGTGTGTTGGGCAGTTCGACGCCGTGCCTGTCCACACACCAACACACTCCTGCTCCAGCGTGACACTGTGTTGCTTGGTAGTAACCCTCGCTGTCACACTCTGGGATGTAACCCCCTGCACACGTCAACATCAACATCACATCATCATCACATCATTAATATTAAGTCAGGGATGGATCCCTGCATGCGCGCAAGCAACAAGGACAATATTAGACAATGATATACCCGATTGCATACATCAACAGTGCATTATTAATATTAAATCAAGGTTGTACCTACCTTGCAACACAAACATTGTCAAGATCAATATTAAGGCAAGGATACATCCTCCTGCACACACAACCTCATCAACACATCTTCACTATTAACACTGTAGCATTTGTTACTCAAACACATTAACAGTAAAGTTATTTGAAGTCCTATAGAGAAGTGAAATTCAAATACATATGAGGTGAGTTGACTTACCAAGTAAGCCCTTGCTGGCTTTACGAAGAGCAGCACACGGCCGCTCTGACTTGTCGAAACATTTGCACCACTCCCGTGCCGATAGGAAGATATCCCTGAAAGTGGTCCAGATACTGACTATCTTATCATATAGACTGAAGACAGCAAGTGTTACAGTAGTTAATATATTGATTGTTTTATCACGTACATTAAAGACTATGAGTGTAACAGAAGTGCACATGTTAATTTTTACTAGCTACATTAAGAGTCATAAGTATGACAGTAGTTCATATAGTGACTCTTATAACATAGATTAAAGACTGTAAGTGGGATACCATTTTATATATTGACCCTCTTATAGAATGAAGAATGAAGAATGATTATTCTTTATGTTATCAAAACCCTGAATCAAGGTCATCCTATAAGACTTTTGACCTTCCAGGTTAAGAAGAAAGTTGTACATTAAGTACCATCAAGTCTTTTACAACAACTATTGCTAATTTCAACTTTCGCTTTACTGTGTATGCATTACGTAGTCCAGCATTCCACCTCACCTGTGTTTACGTTGTTTGTAATAGACTGTGTCTCAGTAATCGTAGATTTGGGTATCAATCTAACGCATGGATAGACAAACATACGGATACGATCGTACCGTTATACACAGAGTAAACTACGTCCCACATCCTTGGAGTTGTTGCGGGGTTATCAGTTTGCCATACAGTCCTATACTGTACTGGTTATGACCCGTCATCTACCAGTTATCCTGGTGCATTTAGACAGCGCTCTGCCCTCTGATATCTCTCGGTCTGACTGATATCTGCATCCCCCCCGTCACTTTTATACAAATGTTACTGCAGATTTGGAAAGACTCTTAACAGATTAAATAGATTTAGCATGACAATTAATAGCTTATGTTCTTATAGACAATATGACTTAATGTTAGGTAAATGGATACAGATGCACCTAATGTGACATTTTATTGTGGCAACGTTTCGCCCTCCAGGAGCTTAGTCAAGCCATTACCACAATAAAATGTCACATTAATAGCATCTGTCCATTTACCTAACATTCTCTCGGTAATTCAGCCATTATTACTAATATGGCTTAAGTAGAAATTTGCTAAATGATAATATATATGTTATTATTCTTAATTTCACTACTGGAACTAATTTATTAAGGCTCATTGAGTATCAGAACTTCCATTATATTATAAAGTTCCTGGCGGTCACTGGCTAACTTATTTTGACGGTAAAAGCTTCTATGTATATGACGGGAGTCTGAGGAACTCAGCCTGATATGAATTAATCTTTGATTATCAATGTCACATCCATTAATACCGTACTGAATATTATTTAACGTAACCCTACTGTAATATTTTATTATACAGAAAAAATATGCAAAATAACTACTGTGAAAAAATAGTGAAATTTTCAAGAGCTTTCGTGATTTCTCACATAATTAAGGTTCCTTGATAATATGAGGAAACATATTGTTATATCACCTGTTTACTGTTATCTTATTTCATACAGAAAAATGTAAGATTTTTTATGAAATTATATATGCTTATAGATAAACTAGGCATTTATATACACTATACATATTCCAGTTTGAAAATAATATTCCACAAATTTCCTCTGACCACCAATTTCTGTTGATCGCCCCTGGTATGAATTAGTGTGTGTAAGATGGGTGTGCTTGCTCACCTGTCCAGGTCACACCGATCAATGAAAGGTTTGATGCAACGCTCGTGGTCATCATGTTCTAGTTGGTAGAGTTCTTTCACACTGAGACGACCATCCCCGTCACTGTCCAGGTGACCCAACATCCACGACACCTCTGGCTTACACCACGACGGAGCTGAAACACGATTGGCTTACACCACGATGTTAATGGAGAGTTGCAACTCCTGCCATCTTAATAGCATTTAGAGTGACTTTAATATTTTTGAAACCTATTTGGAACATTTAAAACCTGTGAGTTATTGTTATTATTGTTAGTATTAGTTTGTGTGGAAAATATCCGCGTGAAGGTTAATTTTAGTGTTCGTGTGTGTGTTTAATTGATTAATCTTTCGCTCCTTGTTCTGTGACCTTCGACAGACAGACGTTGTAACCCTCATGTAATTGAGGCGTTACAAAGCGTCAGTTACGGCATCTTAATAAAAACTGTTGTTGCTTACGAGCATTTATTATACTTGGTGGAGAGGACTGTGTTGAGTGACTGATGTGCAGGATTAGGGACACCCACAAGGATGACTGATGTGGCAGACAAGGGACATACGAAAATGACTGATGTGGCAGATAAAGGACCCGCAAGAAAAGCCTTAACGCTGAAAGCTGTCATTAAATTAACACTGGTGAAGCTTGAATGTGGTTGAAGATATGAGAGGTGACAGGTGTGCAGTGGTGACAGGTGTGCAGTGGTGTCAGGTGTGCAGTGGTATCAGGTGTGCAGTGGTGACAGGTGTGCAGTGGTGTCAGGTGTGCAGTGGTGTCAGGTGTGCAGTGGTATCAGGTGTACAGTGGTGACAGGTGTGTAGTGGTGACAGGTGTGTAGTGGTGACAGGTGACTGGCAGCTGGAGAACAAGTGGAGGAGAGATGGAGGGAAAACAAGAGAGACTCGAGGAGAGAGAGAGAGAGAGAGAGAGAGAGAGAGAGAGAGAGAGAGAGAGAGAGAGAGAGAGAGACTAGTGAGAAAGTGACATCACCGTTTAATGTATGCTAGGGTGCGCAGGGTGAGTGGAACAAATAAGAGAAGGGAGAAAGAGGGAAGGCGAGATTTAGTGTGTGGGGTGGAGGCAGCAAACAGGTTGCTGTGTCAATATAAAGCGACACCAGGGGCAGGGGCGTGTCACTTCTGCCAAAAAATCTACAACTCATCAAGTTAAAATAAGCTAACAAGAGCTACGATGCGTGGCCAGAATAGTCTCTCGTAGTCTGAGGCGTCAACAACAGTGTGCAGTCTTGAAGGGGAAAGAGACAATGTGGTTGACCAATTCACAAATGACCCGCACTTTGGTGAGGAAACTTACTGGACCATTGTGAGGTTATAAGCAAGTGAGGAACACGCTGAGGTCGGAAGACTGGTGGAGAGGAGGGAGTGATGGTAGTGTTGGTGGTACCACCAACACTACCATCACTGCTACTAATACCACTAGTACTGTTACTACTACTGCTACTACTACTACTGCTACTACTGCTACTACTACTACCACCACCATCACTACTACTTCCTTCTCCCTCTCTCTTATTCTGTCTTCTGGACTTCTCTGGTCCGGGATGGATCAAGATACCATCATAAGTTTTGTCTTCTAAGTGCAGGTTATTTATGATTCCTTCCAGCCACATATATTGTGAGTTTGTATTCTTCTTGGCTGAGAGAACGTCAAGAGACAGTCTATCACTGTTGCTGTCAGCTCGGTGACTCTTTAACGAGACTTAAACAGTAATTATCTGACTTTTCAGTCTTTATCTTATATTTCATTTATTGCCGTTGTGGTATGTTATAACTGGTTATTTATTGAAGAGGACAAACCTAAATAAACGTAAGCTAAATAACGTGAATAGTGGAAATCGCTGCAAACCACAAAAGTGAGATATTCACACAGAAATTGCGAGGCTGCTGTTAGAGTCTGTGATATTGTCTTACCTTTAGTGACAGCCTTGGATCGACTGCGTGCGTCAGCCATGATGACGGAGAACCAGTCGAGCATGCGGTTCCCCATGGCCTCTAGTGCGTCCTGGGTGCACTCTGTGGACGACACACACTCTTACTACCTCCACCCACCTCATGCTCCATGCTCAACTTTACGCTTGTAGTCAAGAAAATATACGATCCACAATAAGCTTTTATTGGGGACAATGTTCAGCTCTGTGTAGAGCTTTATTAAAGATTTGATTAAGCTCTACACACACAGAGAAGTTGTCATAAAAAAAAAATTCAACTTGTGTTTTTTGTTTTCATAATTATCGTCAGCACGCCATTTTATCCAGTAATAATAATAATAATAATACTAGTAATAATAATAATAATAATAATAATAATAATAATAATAATAATAATAATAATAATAATAATAATAATAATAATAATAATAATAATAAGAGGGATTTATTTGAATACACTACTCGGGATGGAGAGAGAAATTAATACAAATCTTATATATATATATGAAACTTAATTTTTTTTGGGCCAATCTTTAGTGTAAGGAAACTTGGTTGGTTATTAAGTGTTGGAAAAAACTTATGAAATTTGTTTTTTTCTAAATTATTATTATTATTTTGTGTTACATTTAGATACAAGGGAGTAGTTGAAACATAGCATGCTTGTCCCTTAGACTATAAATTGTGCCATTACGAAATATTGATGGATTGGGTTGTTACATCAAGCTAACGTAGCCTAACCTAACTTGACCTAACCTAACTTAACCTAACCTAACCTAACCTAACCTAACTTGACCTAGCATAACCTAACCTAAAAAATAAGTTACTATTAATTTGTAGAATATAAATGATCTCCGAAGCCAGACACTAGCATCACCAAACTCGTTATCGTCACCAAATTTGTTATCGTCACCAAACTCGTTATCGTCACCAAATTTGTTATCGTCACCAAATTTGTTATCGTCACCAAATTTGTTATCGTCACCAAATTTGTTATCGTCACCAAATTTGTTATCGTCACCAAATTTGTTATCGTCACCAAATTTGTTATCGTCACCAAATTTGTTATCGTCACCAAATTTGTTATCGTCACCAAATTTGTTATCGTCACCAAATTTGTTATCGTCACCAAATTTGTTACGTCACCAAACTCTTTATCCTCACCAAATTTACGTTATCGTCACCAAATTTCGTTATCGTCACCAAATTTGTTACGTCACCAAATTTGTTACGTCACCAAATTTGTTATCGTCACCAAATTGTTATCGTCACCAAATTTGTTATCGTCACCAAATTTGTTATCGTACAAATTATCGTCACCAATTTGTTATCAGTCACTAAACTCGTTATCGTCACCAAATATTACATCACCAAACTCGTTAATGTCAATAACTCATTAGTCACCAAATGTTAATCTCAAAACTCGTTAGCATCACACTCAAACTCGAATTAATACAAACTCTTATACAATACTCGTTTCCAAACTCGTTACCGTCCAGCTCGTTACGTCACAAACTTCGTTTACCTCACCAAACTGTTACCATCAAAATCGTTACATCACCAATCTTGTTACTGTCACCAAATGACTCTGTTGTATATGATCACTATTCGTCATACGATAACTAACTGTTGACCGTACATAACTACGTTACCGTAACACTAAACTGACTGTTACCGTATCACCAAACTCGTTACCGTCTACCAACTGTTACCATCCAAACTGTTACCTCACCATAATACTACTGTTACCGTCACCAGTACTCACCTGTTACCGTCACCAAACTGTTACCGTCACCAAATCGTTACCGTCACCAAACTGTTAGTAAATGTTACCGTCACCAAACTGTTACGTCACCAAACTCGTTACCGTCACCAAACTCGTTACCGTCACCAAATGTTACCGTCACAAATGTTACCGTCCCAACTCGTTACGTCACCAAATTTACGTCCCAAACTCGTTACCTCACCAAACTCGTTACGTCCCAACTCGTTACTCCGTCACCAAAGCTCGTTACCATCACCAAACTCGTTACCGTCACCAAACTCGTTACCGTCACCAAACTCGTTACCGTCACCAAACTCGTTACCGTCACCAAACTCGTTACCATCACCAAACTCGTTACCGTCACCAAACTCGTTACCATCACCAAACTCGTTACCGTCACCAAACTCGTTACCGTCACCAAACTCGTTACCGTCACCAAACTCGTTACCGTCATCAAACTCGTTACCGTCACCAAACTCGTTACCGTCACCAAACTCGTTACCATCACCAAACTCGTTAAACCACCTCACCAAACTCGTTACCATCACCAAACTCGTTACCGTCACCAAACTCGTTACCGTCACCAAACTCGTTAGAGCCGCTAGTCTGAATACTGACCTCTTATTCTCTTCAATTTTGTTTACTCTCAACAACTACAGCTGTTACTGGCACACTCAAACTTCATGATTAATATTTAATACAAAATCTGTAAGTTTTAAGGCATCTTCTGAAGTATCCAGCACTACTGCAGGTGCTTCAGCGCTGCAGTACTGAAACTCTTCAGTATCTTCTCTCTTGAATTCCACAGTTCAAATGATAATTGTATTATTAATTTACATGATTTAATATAAACTCATGTAGATTATCTACGCAGAGCCAGTAGATACACTAGTCTATGTTGTATAGTGGATACACTAGTCTTCGGTATATAGTGGATACACTAGTCTTAGTGTTGTATATAGTGGATACACTAGTCTTAGTGTTGTATATAGTGGATAAACTAGTCTGAGTGTTGTATATAGTGAATACACTAGTCTTAGTGTTGTATATAGTGGATACACTAGTCTTAGTGTTGTATATAGTGGATACACTAGTCTTAGTGTTGTATATAGTGGATACACTAGTCTGAGTGTTGTATATAGTGGATACACTAGTCTTAGTGTTGTATATAGTGGATACACTAGTCTGAGTGTTGTATATAGTGAATACACTAGTCTGAGTGTTGTATATAGTGGATACACTAGTCTTAGTGTTGTATATAGTGGATACACTAGTCTTAGTGTTGTATATAGTGGATACACTAGTCTGAGTGTTGTATATAGTGGATACACTAGTCTTAGTGTTGTATATAGTGGATACACTAGTCTGAGTGTTGTATAGAGCGTCTTGCTACACTAATCTTACACACACACACACACACACACACACTCACACACACACACACACACACACACACACACACACACACACACACACACACACACACACACTCACCATTTGGTCCCCACACTGTGTTTGTAGGTTTGTGTGTCGCTTCGTTGGTGCGCCGAGACCACTGTCGCCTCTGTACCTGTCGGATGAGGAAGAGTGTGTGAGCAAACTGTTGTTACACGCGCGCTACACTGCTGGTGTTGAATACAACCAAGAACCTGTATCGCATTCCCTGGGTTGTGTAGAAACATAATATATCTGTTGTATAATATGAAATACATCAGCTCTTGTATGTATATATATATATATATATATATATATATATATATATATATATATATATATATATATATATATATATATATATATATATATATATATATATATATATATATATCATCAGGTGTATAACCTAAAATACATAAGATGCATAACATAAAATACATCAGATAGACAACGTATACATCAAGTATGAAAGTAAAATGCATCAGGTATACATCATGTAATACATCATGTATATGACATATGCATCGATTTCTTAAGTATAATACATGGAGAGTATGAACAGAATACAGTAGATGTAACTCACATTGTATTTGTCCATCTGTCTATAGTTTTCCTTTTCGTATTTGTCATTGTATTTCTTGTAGTTGTTCTTTTCGTGGTCATTGTTCTTTTTGTAATTGTTCTTGACTCTTGTGAGACGACTGCGAACTCTGTTAGTGAATTTATCCCCCTCCCTGTTGTGTTTGTCCCTCCTGTTGCCGTTGTCTATGTTGTGTGTCTGTTGCTGTGCCTCTCGCAGCCGTCCCCGCGTTGTGTTGTCCCTGTCTTCTGGCCTGCTGGAGGAGGACACGGAGGCCGTGGAGGAGGAGGTGAGAGCTTCAGCCACAGGTTCATCCTTGGTAGCACGCAGCTTGTTGAGGTAGGCACCATGTCTCTCTCGCTGTCGTTCCTTCTTCGCTGTGTGCGAGTTCGTGTCTGAAAGCCGCAAGGGGTCATTTAGTGCATGCGCTCTTAAGTACTATGTATTTTTTAAGGACAGGCACATCAGCGCCGCCGTGCCAGGCAACTTAGGGAAACTAGTTGTAAGTGGGTAAGAGAAGGGGTCAAGAGCTGAGCCACACTGAGAGACACCCTTTTAGTGCACATATTCTCCGCAAGCAAACTGGAGTGGGAAGCAACAAGAGCTGCCACATAACACCTACAATAACGGGGTATACAAACTGCTAGTTGCTTTAAGCAAGGGCCCTGTTAGTAATTGCTGAAACAAGAGTGATGTATATTACGACGATCCTAACCTGTGTGGATAATTCAAAGCAGAAAATGACAGAGGTTTCATATCTCTTTCACTATCACGGCCTTTTTTTGCCGTCCTGTTAGGCTGTTGGTGATGGCTCAGAGATAGGTGGAACATGCGGTCAGATGCCATTGAACTCCAGATAGATGTGCCGTTATTTGAAATGATGGCATAAGTAGCTTTACTACCAACCAATCAATTATCCTGGTTGCATCTGAGTTTTCCCAGATGTAAGAACAGTACAAGGGTAGACGAGCAACTTCTCCAGATGTGAGAACAATACTCTAGACAAGAACAAATAAGACTTTGTAGAGGTGAAGAAACTGGAAAAAAGCAAAACATTTTCTGGACCTGAAGAGAATTGCAAACGTTGCGCAGACATTCTGCGCAATATTAGCAATGTGAAGGTACCCGGACAAATCACGAGTGACTGTAAGGTTTAGGATATTGATAGACTTTTAAGGTTTTATATCTGAATATTCAAGGTAAACACGATAATCGGCAAGCGTTTGGTTTAGTATTGCAGCCAAAAATCATGATTTAGTACAGATTAAATAACAGAGATGCAAGTGACCCAAGGCGCGTTAACATTAACTTGAAACATTAGAGAACAAATCTGGAAAATGCGGGTTTCAGCGAGGACTCAGATTTTCACAATGGGAGACAAGTGAGTGCTTTGCGGAACACCTCACTTCATTAATGAAGACGATGAATAATTTAAGGGGCACGTAAGTTTCCCCGTCTTCTAATAACATGTTTATTTGTCCACTATAATTTACCTTGTCCATAATTACTATCGCATTTTCTTTGTCTGTTTCGTAAGGTGAAGTCTACGATCTTTCCTTAATTCATGGTATAAGGAGTCGGACCTGTCAGAAGGAGAGCTAAAACTTTATCTACAAAAGATTGGAAAACCAGTTTGGCAGAATGGGGAGTAGAATTTTTTTCGGAATACATTGTTAGAAGCTTAACAAATGCGCAGAGTTATGGCGAAATATTGGTTGTAGCATAGAATAGGCAGGTGAAACAGCAGTGTGGAAGGAGAGAGCTGTTGCAAGGTTCTTATGGAGTCCATCCTGATGATGACAGTACTGAAGAGGAATGATAATGGATGTTTTGGAAGAGTCACTCTCGTGGAAGTCAACACTACTGGCGTACTTCCTCTCTTCCTTCACGGAGGGTTCTTGATCCAAGGAACTGCATCTGTCTTCTACTCTCATGGATCGAACCTGATTTCCTCCCATTCCCAGAAGCATTGCATGACCCCCATCCCTACGGGTTTAGCGCTTAGCCCTACATATAATAATATACAGGTTTTTGCATGAGACGTCACGGGCTGCTGACTCTTGTCGGCCATTTTGGACGTCAAGCCTTACTGACAACCATGTACACACACACACACACACACACACACACACACACACACACACACACACACACACACACACACACACACACACACACACACACACACACACACAGAAACAAGGGGTCACAATAGGAAGTTGAAGACTCAGACGAATCAAAGGGATGTTAGGAAGTATTTCTTCAGCCATAGGGTAGTCAGGAAGTGGAATAGTCTAGAAAGTGATGTAGTGGAGGCAGGAACCATACATAGCTTTAAGACGAGGTATGATATAGCTCATGGAGCAGGGAGAGAGAGGACCCAGTAGCGATCAGTGAAGAGGCGGGACCAGGAACTGAGTCTCGACCCCCGCAACCACAATTAGGTGAGTACACACACACAGGTTTGTATACAGGTCGGGTGGTGTTGTGTCACCGCCGGGTAATCCATGTTAATGCTCTTGTCTGTTCCTCTTGCAGACTTCATCAGGTCCATAATTCCTGCCTCGCCTCCTGCAGGCACTCTCATAATGGACTGTTTGTAATGAGCTTTGGCACTGTAAGAATTACTTCAAGTAGTATTAAAGTTTAATCTCGTGCCACCATGACACTGACACTTTGACTCATGACACTGACACTCTGACTCATGACACTGGCACTGACTCATGACACTGACACTCTGACTCATGACACTGACACTCTGATAAGTTAAACTAGAAAATCTTCTTAACGAACGCACCTCTTAAAAGTTACTCTGATCTCCATCGTTGTCTCTACTGGGAACCTGTGTGTAAATAAACTCTCCTTGATGTTGATAAAGAACTCGTGATGCAACACCCTAGAGATGCAACATCAAGGCTGCAGCATAACAACAACATCAAGGTGGACCAGCAGGCAGACTGCAATGATCCTCAATATTTAAGGAATTGTTATATTTACACCTAACTATGTTCCTCTCTCTTGCCTATAAGCAGGTGAAATATTGTTATAAATAAGGTTTTATTATCTGTATGCTTATCAAGAATAATTTGCCCGTAGTCCTTTGCCATCAATTGCGACTATTACAACATCAACGATGCTGTGCAACAGAGTCGTGCAAGGAAAGGTAAGGCATAGTTTTAACAAGTGATTTGTACATCACTAGAATGTATTAGCTGATGGCAGTAATGAGGAGTTATAACAGCAGTCTCCAGTACGTAGACTGTACTGCAGACTGCTACGAGGGATACGTCTGAACAATTCGTCCTGCACAGATCCGTTTGCATGATAACTAATCTTGCGTCACAACGGTGATCAATCACCCATCCACTGTTGTACTTACCTTTCCATATACAATTCTATTGTACAATCTGCACTCTGCCTTTCCCTGTACAATTCTAAAGTTAAATCTAATTTCCCCGTACAGTCCTACTGTTCAGTATTTTTGAAGTCACCTTCACGCCGGGGTCCCAACCTTACATCTTAGGTTTTCGCTACATACCCTCACTCTGACCGGTGACGTACGCTGACGACTGAAACTCCTGCGCAACGTAACGGAGTCTTCAAAGAAAGTATTCAGAGAGTTGTCACACAAATTCATTTTTCCTGAACGACTCTCAGTATTTACATAGCTCTCTCATCATCATGGTTTAGATAAATGGTATAAAATATGGACACGATGGAAAAACAGACACAAATGGAGTATAATGTGATTCTTTATTGACTACGTTTCGCCCCCACAGTGGGTTTTATCAAGTCATAAACAGATCTATCTGAGGAGAGAGTACATGGCATATATACGCATGTACTCTCTAGCTTGATAAAGCCCAATGTGTGGGCGAAACGTGGTTAATAAAGGTTTACATTATACTGCATTTATGTCTATTTTTCCATGGATGAGAGTACCGGCAGGCTGCTGCTCCTGGTCCCAGTGTATCCTGGGACCTTCTTCACAGGATATACCAGGAAATGGGGCTGCTTCCCTTCCCCAGTGAATATAATAACATAACCAACGATGTTATACGCAATCCGTCCACCATCTTGAACAACGAACGAGTGCGTAGTTTCCTACACCGTAAACGTCTACGATGTCTCGCCCGCTGCCAGGTGTAAGACGCCAATTTATGCACTTTCGCCCTTGGAGATTAATTATGTGCACATTCAAATTAGTTAAGGTTAAGTTAGGCTAACATACGATAGCTAGAATCTGACTGTGATCTTTGGTTAGACCGTACAGAACCTAACGCATTGTTAAAATGTGGAAAATTTATCATTTGGAGGATGGGCTTTTCTAAATTGCCGACACTCAAATGTTCACCACCTAAAATGTCCCCACGTAAATTAACACCATGTAAATTGCTACCACTTAAATGGTCAGGCACGTAAATTGTCACCAGTACACTGTTAAGAGTGAACGTTCCAGCAAACCAGAGGTAGAGGTGGTTATTTACTGCTCTCTCTCTCTCTCTCTCTCTCTCTCTCTCTCTCTCTCTCTCTCTCTCTCTCTCTCTCTCTCTCCTCTCTCAAAATGCACCTATGTACTCTGGAATACTGGGCAGGTATATACAGTGTGTACTCTGGGAATACAGGGCAGATATATACAGTGTATATCTGTGGAAAACTGGACATGTATACAGTGTATATATTTGTAAAATACTGGTCAGATATACAGATTCTGGTGTATTGTGAATCTAATGGCAAAGATTTGTCTTGACGTAGAGTTAACAGTATACATCAATGCCAGAAATGCTGTGTATACTATGGCCCTTGTTGTACGGTTAATAGCATAATGTACATCAATGCCAGAAATGAAGAATTAGACACTTGCAACATCTGGATATCTTTATGTTGCAGACGTTTCGCCATCCAGTGGCTTTTTCAGTACAGTACATGGACATAGTCTAGAAACTGTAGCAATATGTACAGAAGACAGCAGAAGATGAGGTAGTAGTGAGTCCCTCATCCTAGGAGCACCTTAAAGAATTTGAAGCTCGGGCTGGAAGACTGGTACTCATATACTACTGGAGTCAGATAAGGTGCAGTAGACATAGTCACTGATAGGCGGGATTCCCCAGTAGAAGTATTGTAGGTTATGTCTAAGAGATGGACCAGAAGTAGCAAGTAGGTTTGGAGATGTCTTTTGTACCAAGATTCCATAATGTTGTTATGTGTGATAAGTTGTATATTAGTCTTGGTACAGAGGCCATCTCCACAACCTACCTGCTAACTCCTTTCCCAACTCTTGGACATGAATATTGCTCTTGGAAAGATACGAGTGCAGAGGAAGATTTTTTTCTGGTGGCTTTTATCGTGGTGATGTTCCTGTCTGTTTAGAGCTGCGTCAAAGCAACGTTACTCTGCTCCTCTCTCTTGGAATCGTTACGTTACTGTCGAGAGTATTTGTCTGTATCCTGAATACTGAGTGCTGTGATGAGGCACTCTAGTGACTGATGACTGCACCTGGTGTATTTCACACCTGGTGTATTGATCACACCTGGTGTACTGATCACACCTGGTGTATTGATCACACCTGGTGCACTGATCACACCTGGTGCACTGATCACACCTGGTGTATTGATCACACCTGGTGCACTGATCACACCTGGTGTATTGATCACACCTGGTGCACTGATCACACCTGGTGTATTGATCACACCTGGTGTACTGATCACACCTGGTGTACTGATCACACCTGGTGTATTGATCACACCTGGTGTATTGATCACACCTGGTGCACTGATCACACCTGGTGTATTGATCACACCTGGTGCACTGATCACACCTGGTGTATTGATCACACCTGGTGCACTGATCACACCTGGTGTATTGATCACACCTGGTGTACTGATCACACCTGGTGTATTGATCACACCTGGTGTATTGATCACACCTGGTGTACTGATCACACCTGGTGCACTGATCACACCTGGTGTATTGATCACATTGGTGTATTGATCACACCTGGTGTATTGATCACACCTGGTGTATTGATCACACCTGGTGTATTGATCACACCTGGTATTGATCACCTGGTGTATTGATCACACCTGGTGCACTGATCACACCTGGTGCACTGATCACACCTGGTGCACTGATCACACCTGGTGCAATGATCACACCTGGTGTACTGATCACACCTGGTGTACTGATCACACCTGGTGTACTGATCACACCTGGTGCAATGATCACACCTGGTGTACTGATCACACCTGGTGCAATGATCACACCTGGTGCACTGATCACACCTGGTGCACTGATCACACCTGGTGTATTGATCACACCTGGTGTACTGATCACACCTGGTGCACTGATCACACCTGGTGTACTGATCACACCTGGTGTACTGATCACACCTGGTGTACTGATCACACCTGGTGTACTGATCACACCTGGTGTATTGATCACACCTGGTGTACTGATCACACCTGGTGCACTGATCACACCTGGTGTACTGATCACACCTGGTGTACTGATCACACCTGGTGTACTGATCACACCTGGTGTACTGATCACACCTGGTGCACTGATCACACCTGGTGTACTGATCACACCTGGTGTACTGATCACACCTGGTGTACTGATCACACCTGGTGTACTGATCACACCTGGTGTACTGATCACACCTGGTGTACTGATCACACCTGGTGCACTGATCACACCTGGTGCACTGATCACACCTGGTGCACTGATAACACCTGGTGTACTGATCACACCTGGTGTACTGATCACACCTGGTGTACTGATCACACCTGGTGTACTGATCACACCTGGTGCACTGATCACACCTGGTGTACTGATCACACCTGGTGTACTGATCACACCTGGTGTACTGATCACACCTGGTGTACTGATCACACCTGGTGCACTGATCACACCTGGTGTACTGATCACACCTGGTGCACTGATCACACCTGGTGTACTGATCACACCTGGTGCACTGATCACACCTGGTGTACTGATCACACCTGGTGTACTGATCACACCTGGTGTACTGATCACACCTGGTGTACTGATCACACCTGGTGCACTGATCACACCTGGTGCACTGATCACACCTGGTGCACTGATCACACCTGGTGCACTGATCACACCTGGTGCACTGATCACACCTGGTGTACTGATCACACCTGGTGTACTGATCACACCTGGTGCACTGATCACACCTGGTGCACTGATCACACCTGGTGCACTGATCACACCTGGTGCACTGATCACACCTGGTGCACTGATCACACCTGGTGTACTGATCACACCTGGTGTACTGATCACACCTGGTGTACTGATCACACCTGGTGTACTGATCACACCTGGTGTATTGATCACACCTGGTGTACTGATCACACCTGGTGCACTGATCACACCTGGTGTACTGATCACACCTGGTGCACTGATCACACCTGGTGCACTGATCACACCTGGTGTACTGATCACACCTGGTGTACTGATCACACCTGGTGTACTGATCACACCTGGTGTACTGATCACACCTGGTGCACTGATCACACCTGGTGTACTGATCCCACCTGGTGTACTGATCACACCTGGTGCACTGATCACACCTGGTGCACTGATTCCCTTCGTCTTGTTATTATCATCAGTAAACACCAACACTTCACCTTCTTCACGATAATCTACAACTTCTTGTATATAGACAGCAGATTTGAAGGCATTCTATATTTGAAGGCACTTTATATTTAAAGACACTATATTTAAAGGTCCTCTATATTTAAATGCAGAGGAACAATATTTTAAGGCGCTCTGAGGAAATCAATATTTTAATTCACTGTCTTCTTGTGAGGAAGCTTGAGGCAAATTTCTGCGCACACACCACCAGCTGCACCGATAAAACAGGAGGACCCTAATGTTGCCCACAAAACACAGCGTATAAATACAACGTTTAAGGAGCCTTGCGATCGTAACCCGTAAAATAGAGGCATGTATTTTAAAGGTATTACTCGTGTTAAGGTGGGGCTTAGCAAGGTATGCCGGCACTCTACCAGCCAGTGTACATACAGTGAGGAGCCTGCAGTGTGTGTGAGTGTGTGTACTCACCTATTTGTAGTCATTTATTTGGGGTTACAGGGGTCGAGTCACAGCTCCTGACGCCGCCTCTTCGCTGGTCGCTACTAGGTCAACTCTTTCCCTGCTCTATGAGCTTTATCGTGTCTCTTCTTAAAGCTATGTATGGATCTTTCTTACACTACATCACTCTCCCAATTATTGCACTTCCTGACCACTCTATGACTGAAGAAATACTTCCTAACATCCCCGTGACTCATCTGAATCTTCAACTTCCAGTTGTGACCCCTTGTTGCTGTGTCCCATCTCTGAATCATCATGTCTCTATTCACCTATCCGGGACTAGTCTTGTTGCAAACCTTTGCACTTTCTCTAATTTCTTGACGTGCTTGACCAGATGTGGGTTCCATACTGGTACTGCATACTCCAATATGGGCCTGACGTACACGGTGTACAGAGTCTTGAACGATTCCTTACTAAGGTGTCGAAAAGCTATTCTTAGATTTGCCAGGCGCCCATATGTTGCAGCAGTTATTTGGTTGATGTGTACCTCAGGAGATGTGCTCGGTATGATGCTCACCCCAAGATCCTTTTCCTTGAGTGAGGTTTGCAGTCTTTGGCCACCTAGCCTGTACTCTGTCTGAGGTCTTTTTTGCCCATCCCCGATCTTCATAACTTTGCATTTGGTGGGGTTAAACGCCAGGAGCCAGTTGCTGGACCAGGCTTGCAGCCTGTCCAGATACCTTTGTAGTCCTACCTGATTCTCATCCGATTTAATTCTTTTCATTACCTTCACATCGTCTGCAAACAGGGACAACTCTGAATCTATCCCTTTCGTCATGTCATTCACGTATACCAGAAACAACACCGGCCCTAGGAATGGCCCCTGTGGAACCCCGCTCGTCGCAGATGCCCACTCTGACACCTCGTCACATACCATGGCTAGTTGTTTCCTTCCTGTCAGGTATTCTTTGATCCATTGTAGTGCCTCTCCTGTTATTCCTGCCTGCTCCTCTAGCTTTTGCACTAATCTCTTGTGTGGAACTGTGTCAAACGCCTTCTTACAGTCCAAGAAAATGCAATCTACAAACCCCTCTCTCTGTTGTCCTACTTCTGTCACTTTGTCGTAAAATTCCAGTAGATGTGTGACACAGGATTTCCCTTCCTTGAAACCGTGCTGGTTATCGTTTATAAACTCATTCCTTTCTAGGTGCTCCACCACTCCGCGCTCGCGCGCGCGCGTGTGTGTGTGGCATCAATATTGCATGCACCAACAGCATAAAGTGCGCCGCACTGCCATAACTACCTACTGAGCTCCATGAATAAGTAAACATCCATGACTCCAGGATGCCCAAGAGGAGAACAGCAGCAGTAATAGCAGCAGTAGCAGCAGCAGCAGCAGCAGCAGCAGCAGCAGCAGCAGTAGCAGCAGCAGTAGCAGCAATAGGAGGGGGATGCGAACTAGAAGCAGGAACAGCAAGAGGAAACGAACACGGCATAAGTGCAAGGAGAGAGAAAGGAGAGAGAGGGAAGCAGGGAGGGAGGAAGTAAGGAAGAAAGGAAGGAAGGAAGGACGGAGTGGAGGAAGGAAGGACGGAGTGGAGGAAGGAAGGACGGAGTGGAAGAGTTCCAGGTAAGATGAATATATATAGTGTCATGTGATGGACCACAAGTGATGGACCACAACAACTGATGGACCACAACAACTGATGGACCACAACAACTGATGGACCACAACAACTGATGGACCACAACAACTGATGGATCACAACAACTGATGGACCACAACAACTGATGGACCACAACAACTAATGGATCACAACAACTGATGGACCACAACAACTGATGGACCACAACAACTAATGGACCACAACAACTAATGGACCACAACAACTGATGGATCACAACAACTGATGGACCACAACAACTGATGGACCACAACAACTAATGGATCACAACAACTGATGGACCACAACAACTGATGGACCATAACAACTAATGGACCACAACAACTAATGGACCACAACAACTGATGGACCACAACAACTGATGGATCACAACAACTGATGGACCACAACAACTGATGGACCACAACAACTAATGGATCACAACAACTGATGGACCACAACAACTAATGGACCACAACAACTAATGGACCACAACAACTGATGGACCACAACAACTGATGGACCACAAAAACTGATGGACCACAACAACTAATGGACCACAACAACTGATGGACCACAACAACTAATGGACCACAACAACTAATGGACCACAACAACTGATGGACCACAACAACTAATGGACCACAACAACTGATGGACCACAACAACTAATGGACCACAACTAATGGACCACAACAACTGATGGACCACAACTAATGGACCACAACAACTGATGGACCACAACAAGGTGATGGTTTAGTCGTGGCATTAATTCTAAAATTCAAGGAGGGAGGTTAGTGCAGGGAAGGGAGGTTACTGCAGGGAAGGGAGGTTAGGGCAATGAAAGAGTAGTGGGGAGTAAGGAAGAAGAGGGAAGGTAGGGAGTGTGGAAGGAGGGGAAAGTGGGAGAGCAGGGAAGGAAGGAAGGAATGAAGAAAGGAAGGAAGGGAGGGAGGAGGGACGAAGGGAGAGAGGAGGAGACAGTGGGAGGAAACAGTTGTGGGTGATAATGACTAATGTAAAACATTACTGCCACTTCCTGACTAATTGTTGGTGAGAACACCAGGTGTGAGGGAGATGTCTCTCCCTCCCTGACTCTCTTCCCGCCTCTCTCCTCTTCCCGACTCCTTCCCTTTTTCTCTCCTACCCTGCCTCTTTCTCTGCCTGTCTCCCTTCCTCTCTCTCTCTCTCTCTTCCCCTCCCTCCCTCCAAGTCACCTCTCCCCTCAGCCTCCCTCCCACCACACCAATTCCTCAGCCTCTCACCTCTCTTTTGTTCCTGACTTACTCTTACCATCTATCTTTTCGTTCATTTTTATACTTCTTCATTCTTCTCTCATTCCCATCCAGTGTAACAATCAGTGTATCTCCGGGCTAGGACTCCCCAGTCTGTCTCGCTCTCTCTAATATTTGACATCCCTCAGGAAATAGTTCACTTGTTATTTCTGTGAGCATCGACGCCTTGCTAGCTGGGATCAAGTGTTACTTCCTGACCCCCTTCTCCTCCTCTTATTAAAGCCACTGCTACCAATATAACTATTTCCTGGTCTCTTAGCCTTTATCATACCTACTCTTGAAACTGTGAATTTAATTTGTGAGTACTCACATTTACCCATATTTGTATGTGTGTGTGTGTGTGTGTGTGTGTGTGTAGGTGCTTGTTGTTGCAATATAAAATAGAACTGATGTGTGTGTGTCACTAGTGGTAAAGGAACAGTATAAGGGGACGCTTGTACTCTCCTAGCTCTGCTTATATTGGTTGAACCACATCAGCAGTGCGTTCCAGTTACTAGTTCTCCTGAGACTAAAAAAGAACTTCCTAAAGTTAGTGGCTTATCTGTGCCATCTGTATCCCCTAGCTCATTCTACTCGCACCTCAGAAAGCCTCTCCTCTCTAACTCTCTAATTACAATGGATGCAAATGTGTGTATATATATATATATATATATATATATATATATATATATATATATATATATATATATATATATATATAGACATATAGAAAGACGGATAGGCAGATAGACTGAGAGATAAAGAGATAGATGTATATGCATATATAACATCAACTGCCATGGCTTAATAGTGAGAGTTACGGATACTCTCATCATACAGGTCAAAAATCCCATCACAGGTAGTAAGACTCTAAGATGGTAGCCACAGTGTTGGTGGTGTTATGGTGTTGTGTGTGTTTGTGTGGTGGTGTCTGTTGTGCTGGTGTGGTGGACCTGACGACCACCAGCAGTACCTTCAGTAATTAGTGTCGTCACTCAACTAAATTCGTCTCCCACCAAGTTTTGCCGTCATCAGCTGGCGTCGTCGTCCGCTGCTACACACATTCTCCTCATTTAATCTAGTTTTTCTCCTGAATTTCCCTTCCCTTTGGAGGGAGGGTGAGACCATGGTTTTTCATGTGGTTTTCTTACGTATTAGTGGTGTGGTTTACTGGTTAGTTTACGCCCTGGACATACAATTAAAGGAAAGGAGGAGTTCCCGAGAGAGTAATATCCGCCACTTGATGGTACGGCCAGAGTTCTTCCTAATTCTTGGTTCCTTCTTCTCTTGGGTCAAGAATGGACGCAAGAAACATTATTTCTTTCTTGCCTCAACTTCTCGTCTTGAACATTTAATTTTTTCCCTTCTACTCCTCCTCAGCATCTTCCATCCACCTCCTCCTTCCCTTGGCCATCCACCGGAAATTACTGACCATTCCACTTAGGACATGTGTTCGTATTATCCAGTGGTAACCACATATGTTGGACGTAGTGAGTTGCCCAATTGGGACTTTGTGAACGCTGTTTGTAATATAGTCAGTGTAATATATGTCCGCACTATACAGTGACCTCATTATTCACACAATTGATCACATTGTGCTGGAGATGGTGTGACCTTCAGGTGTGTGTGTTAGAGGATGGGATGGGTCCTCCCCATCGTGTGTACGTGGTCTGGGACTGACTGGTCACTTGTACGTGGTCTGGGACTGACTGGTCACTTGTACGTGGTCTGGGACTGACTGGTCACTTGTACGTGGTCTGGGACTGACTGGTCACTTGTACGGGGTCTGGGACTGACTGGTCACTTGTACGGGGTCTGGGACTGCCTGGTCACTTGTACGTGGTCTAGGACTGACTGGTCACTTGTACGTGGTCTGAGACTGACTGGTCACTTGTACGTGGTCTGGGACTGACTGGTCACTTGTACGTGGTCTGGGACTGACTGGTCACTTGTACGTGGTCTGGGACTGACTGGTCACTTGTACGTGGTCTGGGACTGACTGGTCACTTGTACGTGGTCTGGGACTGACTGGTCACTTGTACGTGGTCTGGGACTGATTGGTACGTGGTCTGGGACTGACTGGTCACTTGTACGTGGTCTGGGACTGACTGGTCACTTGTACGTGGTCTGAGACTGACTGGTCACTTGTACGTGGTCTGGGACTGACGGGTCACTTGTACGTAGTCTGGGACTGACTGGTCACTTGTACGTGGTCTGGGACTGACTGGTACGTGGTCTGGGACTGACTGGTCACTTGTACGTGGTCTGGGACTGACTGGTCACTTGTACGTGGTCTGAGACTGACTGGTCACTTGTACGTGGTCTGAGGACTGACTGGTCACTTGTACGTGGTCTGGGACTGACTGGTCACTTGTACGTGGTCTGGGACTGACTGGTCACTTGTACGTGGTCTGGGACTGACTGGTCACTTGTACGTGGTCTGGGACTGACTGGTCACTTGTACGTGGTCTGGGACTGACTGGTCACTTGTACGGGGTCTGGGACTGACTGGTCACTTGTACGTGGTCTAGGACTGACTGGTCACTTGTACGTGGTCTGAGACTGACTGGTCACTTGTACGTGGTCTGGGACTGACTGGTCACTTGTACGTGGTCTGGGACTGACTGGTCACTTGTACGTGGTCTGGGACTGACTGGTCACTTGTACGTGGTCTGGGACTGACTGGTCACTTGTACGTGGTCTGGGACTGACTGGTCACTTGTACGTGGTCTGGGACTGACTGGTACGTGGTCTGGGACTGACTGGTCACTTGTACGTGGTCTGGGACTGACTGGTCACTTGTACGTGGTCTGAGACTGACTGGTCACTTGTACGTGGTCTGGGACTGACTGGTCACTTGTACGTAGTCTGGGACTGACTGGTCACTTGTACGTGGTCTGGGACTGACTGGTACGTGGTCTGGGACTGACTGGTCACTTGTACGTGGTCTGGGACTGACTGGTCACTTGTACGTGGTCTGAGACTGACTGGTCACTTGTACGTGGTCTGAGACTGACTGGTCACTTGTACGTGGTCTGGGACTGACTGGTCACTTGTACGTGGTCTGGGACTGACTGGTCACTTGTACGTGGTCTGGGACTGACTGGTCACTTGTACGTGGTCTGGGACTGACTGGTCACTTGTACGTGGTCTGGGACTGACTGGTCACTTGTACGTGGTCTGGGACTGACTGATCACTTGTACGTGGTCTGGGACTGACTGGTCACTTGTACGTGGTCTGGGACTGACTGGTCATGACGTGGTCTGGGACTGACTGGTCACTTGTACGTGGTCTGGGACTGACTGGTCACTTGTACGTGGTCTGGGACTGACTGGTCACTTGTACGTGGTCTGGGACTGACTGGTCACTTGTACGGGGTCTGGGACTGACTGGTCACTTGTACGGGGTCTGGGACTGACTGGTCACTTGTACGTGGTCTGGGACTGACTGGTCACTTGTACGTGGTCTGGGACTGACTGGTACGTGGTCTGGGACTGACTGGTCACTTGTACGTGGTCTGGGACTGACTGGTCACTTGTACGTGGTCTGGGACTGACTGGTACGTGGTCTGGGACTGACTGGTCACTTGTACGTGGTCTGGGACTGACTGGTCACTTGTACGTGGTCTGGGACTGACTGGTCACTGTTGGGTGCAACTTAATGTTTCAAAACAACAACAGCAGCTGAGCATGTTGCTGCTTCATTCATACCCTGTCGCTGTTGTTGCTGTTGCTGCTGTTACTATTGGTGTTGGTGTTGCTGTTGTTACTGCTGGTGTTGCTGTTGCTGTTGTTACTGTTGGTGTTGGTGTTGCTGCTGGTGTTGCCGTTGCTGCTGTTACTGCTGATGTTGCTGCTGTTGTTGTTACTGTTGCTGTTGCTGCTGTTACTGCTGGTGTTGCTGTTGCTGCTGTTACTGTTGTTGTTGCTGTTGCTGCTGGTGTTGTTACTGTTGCTGTTGCTGCTGGTGTTGCTGCTGGTGTTGTTACTGTTGCTGCTGGTGTTGCTGCTGTTACTGCTGGTGTTGCTGCTGGTGTTGCTGTTGCTGCTGTTACTGCTGGTGTTGCTGCTGTTGTTGTTACTGTTGCTGTTGCTGCTGTTACTGCTGGTGTTGCTGTTGCTGCTGTTACTGCTGGTGTTGCTGCTGTTACTGCTGGTGTTGCTGCTGTTACTGCTGTTGTTGCTGTTGTTACTGCTGTTGTTGCTGTTGTTACTGCTGTGTTGCTGCTGTTACTGCTGTTGTTGCTGCTGTTACTGCTGTTGTTGCTGTTGTTACTGCTGTTGTTGCTGTTGTTACTGCTGTTGTTGCTGCTGTTACTGCTGGTGTTGCTGCTGTTACTGCTGGTGTTGCTGTTGCTGCTGTTACTGCTGGTGTTGCTGCTGTTACTGCTGGTGTTGCTGCTGTTACTGCTGTTGTTGCTGTTGTTACTGCTGTTGTTGCTGCTGTTACTGCTGTTGTTGCTGTTGTTACTGCTGTTGTTGTTGTTGCTGCTGTTACTGCTGGTGTTGCTGCTGTTACTGCTGGTGTTGCTGTTGTTACTGCTGTTGTTGCTGCTGTTGTTGTTGCTGCTGTTACTGCTGGTGTTGCTGCTGTTACTGCTGGTGTTGCTGCTGTTACTGCTGTTGTTGCTGTTGTTACTGCTGTTGTTGCTGCTGTTACTGCTGTTGTTGCTGTTCTTACTGCTGTTGTTGCTGTTGCTGCTGTTACTGCTGGTATTGCTGTTGTTACTGCTGTTGTTGCTGCTGTTACTGCTGTTGTTGCTGTTGTTACTGCTGTTGTTGCTGCTGTTACTGCTGTTGTTGCTGTTGTTACTGCTGGTGTTGCTGCTGTTACTGCTGGTGTTGCTGTTGTTACTGCTGGTGTTGCTGTTGCTGCTGTTACTGCTGTTGTTGCTGCTGTTACTGCTGTTGTTGCTGTTGTTACTGCTGGTGTTGTTGTTGCTGTTGTTACTGTTGGTGTTGCTGTTGCTGCTGTTACTGCTGGTGTTGCTGTTGTTACTGCTGGTGTTGCTGCTGTTACTGCTGGTGTTGCTGTTGTTACTGCTGGTGTTGCTGTTGCTGCTGTTACTGCTGGTGTTGCTGTTGCTGTTGTTACTGCTGGTGTTGCTGTTGTTACTGTTAGTCTTGCTGTTGCTGCTGTTACTCCTGGTGTTGCTGTTGTTACTGTTGGTGTTGCTGTTGATATTGTAGCTGCTGTTACCGTTCTGCTGCTGTTGTTACTGCTGTTTGTACTGTTACTACTGTTGCTGTTTCTGCTGTTGTTGTTGCTACTGTTATGCCGCTACTGCTGCTGCTGTTGTTGTTGTTACTGTTATGCTGCTGTTGTTGCTGTTGTTGTTGTTGTTGTTGTTGTTGTCTGATGCTTTAGTGTAAAAAGGAAATATCTGGTAAAAGTCGACTAACAAGAGTCTTCGTGTTGGTACATTTTTAACGCATCTCATCAACACTAATTCACCGCCTCACAGGCTCACCTTTCTCTTTATATTCTCTCTTTCACTCTCGGAAGTTTTCTTTTCCACATTGGTTTAGTTTTCCTGCGCTGTGTTTCTGTCCTCAAGTCTTTTCTTCGACTTTTATCCTATATACCAACTTTGTATCTCGGTTGGTAGCGCACTCACCTCACATATTGAGTATCCGTGGTTCGATCCCCGGTACGGTCGGAAACACTGGGCGTGTTTCCTTAAGACACCTGCTGTCCCTGCAAGTAGGTACCTGGGTGTTAGCCGACTGGTGTGGGTCGCATCCTGGGAGACACACTTAACATAAATTGCCCGAAATGCTCTACATAACCAGGGGCTTCCTATATAGTATGTCAGTGATGTCAGCTATGGTCTGTACAAGTTGTATCAAGACGAGAGAGAGATATATAAGCAAATCTCCTTACATCTGTTGTTCCTGTAATCCAGGAGGTGAATATACGAGTTGATATTAGTGGAGTGCCGAAGGTCGCATCCTGCATCTCGTCCTGAAGTCACGACGGGAAAAAATTCGTGCAAATATTAATGTGGCACACGCTGCCGGAGACACTTCTCTGCCAGACGTGTTACATCCATTTTTTATTTGCATATTTATTTTTAGTTCAGTGTTTATAGTGGTTTATATTAACCTATCCCAACACAGTATACGCATTTCTTGTGCATACAGAATGTTCAGAATTAGGCACTGGGTATATTATATGGTGTCCCGGGACCTGGTGGCAAAAGCTCTAGCTTCACACGGTGAGGGTCCGGGTTCGATTCCCTGCGAAGGGGTGGAAACATTGGACGTGTTTCTTTACACCGGTTGTCTATGTTCATCCATCAGTAAAATGGGTACCTGGGTGTTAATGGACTGGTGTGGGTCGCATCCTGGGACAAAATCGACCTAATTTGCGGGAAATGCTCAGCATAACAAGAGGCTTTCTATATAGTAGTATGTCATTGATGTCAGCTAGGACTGTATACCTTGTACATGTACTTATAGTAAATAAATATATTATTATTATTATTATTATTATTATTATTAACTACCTGTGACTGCCTCCTGGGTCGTGGTGCGTCATAAAGGACCAAACACTCCAGCAACTCCGGCTAAGATAACACTCCAGCAACTCCGGCTAAGATAACACTCCAGCAACTCCGGCTAAGATAACACTCCAGCAACTCCGGCTAAGATAACACTCCAGCAACTCCGGCTAAGATAACACTCCAGCAACTCCGGCTAAGATAACACTCCAGCAACTCCGGCTAAGATAACTTCTCTTTGCCCATAAACTTAAAGCAGCATTCACACGTTTAATTAGTAACATGAGTTTTATTTTATTTCATATATAAATCACATGAGTTGCTCTGCATTACTACCCTTCGAAGGTGATGAGTTGATGCTGACTTAATTCCACTATTGGGCCTTGCCCACATGTGACAGCGTCTGCTACTGCTGCACTACTCTACTATTTCTACTGCCTCCACTATAAAAGACTTCATCTTTGTATGTCGGGAGAAAAAGAGAAGGAGTTTGAGGTAATCAGTCCCTCAGCGGCTTGAATCAATGTGTTTAGTCCATCAAGACTGATAGACAGAACACTATTCCAGGCTGAGGGACTGATTACCTCGAACTTCTTCTCTTTTTCTCCCGTTCTTCTTTGTACTGGACTGAAGAAGCCACTGGGTGGGGACGCGTTTCCTCAATACAGATTCCCAAATCCCTCACTCATCCCTCTCAAAGAACTTCACATCCCTCACTCATCCCTCTCAAAGAACTTCACATCCATCACTCATCCCTCTCAAAGAACTTCACATCCATCACTCATCCCTCTCAAAGAACTTCACATCCATTACTCATCCCTCTCAAAGAACTTCACATCCATCACTCATCCCTCTCAAAGAACTTCACATCCCTCACTCATCCCTCTCAAAGAACTTCACATCCATCACTCATCCCTCTCAAAGAACTTCACATCCATCACTCATCCATCAAAGAACTTCACATCCATCACTCATCCATCAAAGAACTTCACATCCATCACTCATCCATCAAAGAACTTCACATCCATCACTCATCCATCAAAGAACTTCACATCCATCACTCATCCATCAAAGAACTTCACATCCATCACTCATCCATCAAAGAACTTCACATCCATCACTCATCCATCAAAGAACTTCACATCCATCAAAGAACTTCACATCCATCACTCATCCATCAAAGAACTTCACATCTATCAAAGAACTTCATCCCTCACTCATCCATCAAGAACTTACATCCATCAAAGAACTTCACATCCATCACTCATCCATCAAAGAACTTCACATCCATCAAAGAACTTCACATCCCTCACTCATCCATCAAAGAACTTCACATCCATCAAAGAACTTCACATCCCTCACTCATCCATCAAAGAACTTCACATCCATCAAAGAACTTCACATCCATCACTCATCCATCAAAGAACTTCACATCCATCGGTCCCAGGACCGAAACGTTTTTTAATAAATATTTCCTATTATTTCTTAACGTGTCTATTTTTAAAGCAGTGTTTATTAACTCTCAGGACTTGCTTTCTTCCAGGTGGTGCGAGATCGTGGCGCTACACGAGCGCCATCGTGGCAGCCCTGAGGGAAGTGGCCATCGTGGCAGCCCTGAGGGAAGTGGCCATCGTGTAAACAAACGTCTTGGGGCGCTAATTAAACGTATTTTAACAATTCTGCATAAGTTGGTATTAAATTTGAAGACAAAGTCTGAGAAAAAATTCTTGAAGTCTCACCTTGAAGAAAGTATTAGCTAAGTAGAGCCTCTTTCACCCCTCCTCTCTGTCTCTGTCTGTCTCTATATATTTATCTATCACACACACACACACACACACACACACACACACACACACACACACACACACACTGGGTGAGGGTGAACAGTGGCTCACCTTGAAAACATACATTACGTAAGATGGCAACTGGTAAGGAGAAATGCATCAGGCAAATGGGACTGACCTTTGTGTGAGGAACAATGAATCTTTCAACTGGAAAGAGAATGTTTAACATAAAACTTTTTAGTAATATCTCTCTGATATATATATATATATATATATATATATATATATATATATATATATATATATATATATATATATATATATATATATATTATATATACATACACGGAAGGACTGACCTTTACAGGGGCAGAATCCTTTGCAAGCGATGTGGACGTTAGCGTCGTGTATGCAGTTGTGGTAGTTGAGACGACACGTGGAGGAATAGGTGCGGTTGTCTGAGCCACACAGGAATACTGGACCAACCACAGGACACGACGGACACTGTCTGCAACAGCAACCATCAGAGTTAGCACACGGAAAGTAGCCCAGCCATAGCTGAGATTATCGCGCAGTTTAAGGTAGAAGCACGCAACTCTCAACACTAATACCAGACATAATGGAAATAGTTTAAACATTGGAAGTCAGAGCGAGTAGAACAGAGGCAGGGGAAGAGGAAGAAAACCACCCATTTCTCTGGGAAAAACCCAACCCATTCATCAAGAAGAAACCCACCAATCCCCCTTGCAGAAACCAACCCATTCCCCAATAAGAAACCCACCAATTCCCCTGGGAGAAACCCAACCCATTTCCCAAGAAGAAACCCACCCATCCCCAGGGAGAAACCCACTCAATCCCCAGGGAGAAACCACCACACAGTGTTGACACAGAGAGCTCCACCACACAGTGTTGACACAGTGAGTTCCACCACACAGTGTTGATACAGAGAGCTCCACCACACAGTGTTGACACAGTGAGTTCCACCACACAGTGTTGACACAGAGAGCTCCACCACACAGTGTTGACACAGAGAGCTCCACAACACAGTGGTGACACAGTGAGCTCCACCACACAATACTGACACAGAGAGTTCCACCACACAGTGTTGACACAGTGAGCTCCACCACACAGTGTTGACACAGAGAGCTCCACCACACAGTGTTGACACAGAGAGCTTGCGTGACCCTGGCAACGTCCCACTTGTGTTGCAACATTGCACAAACATCACGCCTAACTCAAGCCTAATGTAAAATAAACCAAACTGCAAATTTTCTCACAATTTCTTGTGTTGACGCTGCTGCCATCTCCTGCCCACCTCACTTAGTGCCAGTTTATCTGTCCCTCACATTCTGACTCACACAATGCGATCTCAAACAGACCATCTTAACAATGCAGAACAAGCCACATTGGGTTGGAAATCTTTAGCTCAAGATCTTTCTGTGACATGGCCCAACGCTTTACGCTCTGTCTTGCCTCAGAGAATTTATCCCCTTACTATCTGTTGCTATCTTTTAAAATGAATAGCTTCTGACGACGCACAGAGTGCGAAAGATCTTGAACTAAAGATTTCCCCAAGTGACTTGTTCTGTATTTTGACTCAGGTATTCCTCGCTCCTTGCTCTCCTTTTCCTTCGTTTCCGGTGTAGTAACGTAGTTATCCGGGGCCGTCCAGCAGTGTTTCCGGAAGTACTTACTGGCCCGGGGGGCTCCAGTGTCCTGATGGAATAATTCGGTTGTCGTAAAACACATAAATAGCATAACCTTGCAAGATGGAGACAATAACAGAAAACAAGATGAATATTTTATAATTGTGACTCGTGCTGGTGCTGGCGCTGGTGCTGGCGCTGGTGCTGGCGCTGGTGCTGGCGCTGGTGCTGGCGCTGGTGTTGGCGCTGGTGCTGGCGCTGGTGCTGGCGCTGGTGCTGGCGCTGGTGCTGGCGCTGGTGCTGGCGCTGGTGCTGGCGCTGGTGTTGGCGCTGGTGCTGGCGCTGGTGTTGGCGCTGGTGCTAGCGCTGGTGCTGGCGCTGGTGCTGGCGCTGGTGCTGGCGCTGGTGCTGGCGCTGGTGCTGGCGCTGGTGCTGGTGCTGGCGCTGATGCTCGCGCTGGTGCTGGCGCTGGTGCTGGCGCTGGTGCTGGCGCTGATACCCTCTTCAGTAAATGCACTGATATTTGGCTTCCGTGTCGTTTACTTTTGGTGTGCGTCAGTCAGCAGGTTCCTTTGTCACTGAGCACAGTTAATGTTGCCGCTACAAGAGCCAAGTCGAGGTCCATACCCGGCCAACACTCACAGCAACACAGTCACAGCACAGCAGCAACACAGTCACAGCACAGCAGCAACACAGTCACAGCACAGCAGCAACACAGTCACAGCACAGCAGCAACACAGTCACAGCACAGCAGCAACACAGTCACAGCACAGCAGCAACAGTCACAGCACAGCAGCAACAGTCACAGCACAGCAGCAACACAGTCACAGCACAGCAGCAACACAGTCACAGCACAGCAGCAACACAGTCACAGCACAGCAGCAACATAGTCACAGCACAGCAGCAACACAGTCACAGCACAGCAGCAACACAGTCACAGCACAGCAGCAACACAGTCACAGCACAGCAGCAACACAGTCACAGCACAGCAGCGACACAGTCACAGCACAGCAGCAACACAGTCACAGCACAGCAGCAACAAAGTCACAGCACAGCAGCAACAAAGTCACAGCACAGCAGCAACACAGTCACAGCACAGCAGCAACACAGTCACAGCACAGCAGCAACACAGTCACAGCACAGCAGCAACAAAGTCACAGCACAGCAGCAACACAGTCACAGCACAGCAGCAACACAGTCACAGCACAGCAGCAACACAGTCACAGCACAGCAGCAACACAGTCACAGCACAGCAGCAACACAGTCACAGCACAGCAGCAACACAGTCACAGCACAGCAACAACAAAGTCACAGCACAGCAGCAACACAGTCACAGCACAGCAGCAACAAAGTCACAGCACAGCAGCAACACAGTCACAGCACAGCAGCAACACAGTCACAGCACAGCAGCAACACAGTCACAGCACAGCAGCAACACAGTCACAGCACACGCACCCTCTCACACCTCATTATAAAAACTTTTCAATTTACTCTATATTTAATGCACTGCACAGAAGAAGTCACTGGCGGGCGAAACGTTTCACGAATAAAGATTCCCAAATACTGCACAAGAGTCTTATATATCAACTTATGTATATTTAATGTAGAATTTCTTCTTAATTTACACATAACAGTTTCCTGCTATGAACTTCTTAATGTCGCCAGACAGTTAGCGGCACTTCTTACTATTCTTAATTGACAACATAAATATATATATATATATATATATATATATATATATATATATATATATATATATATATATATATATATATATAATTTATGTATAGATAGATAGACTCAGTGTTGAAACGACAGAACTCCAACTGAACGAGTCAAACTCAACGAGTGAGTAAACGAGTCACACTCAACGAGTGAGTAAACGAGTCACACTCAACGAGTGAGTAAACGAGTCACACTCAACGAGTGAGTAAATGAGTCACACTCAACGAGTGAGTAAATGAGTCACACTCAACGAGTGAGTAAACGAGTCACACTCAACGAGTGAGTAAACGAGTCACACTCAACGAGTGAGTAAACGAGTCACACTCAACGAGTGAGTAAACGAGTCACACTCAACGAGTGAGTAAACGAGTCACACTCAACGAGTGAGTAAACGAGTCACACTCAACGAGTGAGTAAACGAGTCACACTCAACGAGTGAGTAAATGAGTCACACTCAACGAGTGAGTAAACGAGTCACACTCAACGAGTGAGTAAACGAGTCACACTCAACGAGTGAGTAAATGAGTCACACTCAACGAGTGAGTAAACGAGTCACACTCAACGAGTGAGTAAATGAGTCACACTCAACGAGTGAGTAAACGAGTCACACTCAACGAGTGAGTAAACGAGTCACACTCAACGAGTGAGTAAACGAGTCACACTCAACGAGTGAGTAAACGAGTCACACTCAACGAGTGAGTAAACGAGTCACACTCAACGAGTGAGTAAATGAGTCACACTCAACGAGTCAATCAATACAGTGATCACGTTTTTTCCCAAACCTGATCTCAATAAGTGATTCATCCAACTTTTCAGAACCTGGAGATGGAGAGCATTAAGAGTGCTGTTCTGCCTGCTGCAGTGCTGTTCTGCTTGCTGCAGTGCTGTTCTGTCTGCTGCTGTGCTGTTCTGTCTGCTGCAGTGCTGTTCTGCCTTCTGTAGTGCTGATCTGCCTGCTGCAGTGCTGTTCTGCCTGATGCAGTGCTGTTCTACCTGCTGTAGTTCCGCCTGCTGTACTCGCCCTCATTATACTACTCTCACAGTAAAGTACACGAGGCCTGGTCTCAGACCGGGCCGCGGGGGAGTTGACCCCCGAAATTCTCTCCAGGTATACTCCAGGTATACACTAGTGGAAGGTCTGGTAATTGGCTGCCTCGTGTATGTAACATGATGTTACTGAATGGCGGCTCTCGTGAGGTCCAGTGCTCTCTCCCGTCTCTTCTGTTGTGATTTACCAACAGTGGCACTATGACAGTGGCACCGGTGGTGTCAGTGGTACTGTTGGCGACAATTCAGACAGTGACGCAAGTACCAACAATCACATGATGATAATTCGTCAGTGGATCATTCATTATGTAATCGCACGACCACTTGTGGTTAGTTGCAAGAGTCACGTGACCCCTGCAGTAACTGTCAGTGTTGTTAACCTTCCTGGTGGTTCCTGCAGTAACTGTCAGTGTTGTTAACCTTCCTGGTGGTTCCTGCAGTAACTGTCAGTGTTGCTAACCTTCCTGGTGGTTCCTGCAGTAACTGTCAGTGTTGTTAACCTTCCTGGTGGTTCCTGCAGTAACTGTCAGTGTTGTTAACCTTCCTGGTGGTTCCTGCAGTAACTGTCAGTGTTGCTAACCTTCTTGGTGGTTCCTGCAGTAACTGTCAGTGTTGTTAACCTTCCTGGTGGTTCCTGCAGTAACTGTCAGTGTTGTTAACCTTCCTGGTGGTTCCTGCAGTAACTGTCAGTGTTGCTAACCTTCTTGGTGGTTCCTGCAGTAACTGTCAGTGTTGTAACCTTCCTGGTGGTTCCTGCAGTAACTGTCAGTGTTGTTAACCTTCCTGGTGGTTCCTGCAGTAACTGTCAGTGTTGTTAACCTTCCTGGTGGTTCCTGCAGTAACTGTCAGTGTTGCTAACCTTCTTGGTGGTTCCTGCAGTAACTGTCAGTGTTGTTAACCTTCCTGGTGGTTCCTGCAGTAACTGTTAGTGTTGCAAACCCTTTCCCTGGTGGTTCCTGCAGTAACTGTCAGTGTTGTTAACCTTCCTGGTGGTTCCTGCAGTAATGTCAGTGTTGCTAACCTTCCTGGTGGTTCCTGCAGTAACTGTCAGTGTTGCTAACCTTCTTGGTGGTTCCTGCAGTAACTGTCAGTGTTGTTAACCTTCCTGGTGGTTCCTGCAGTAACTGTTAGTGTTGCTAACCTTCTTGGTGGTTCCTGCAGTAAATGTCAGTGTTGCTAACCTTCCTGGTGGTTCCTGCAGTAACTGTCAGTGTTGATAACCTTCCTTGTGGTTCCTGCAGTAACTGTTAGTGTTGCTAACCTTCCTGGTGGTTCCTGCAGTAACTGTTAGTGTTGCTAACCTTCCTGGTGGTTCCTGCAGTAACTGTCAGTGTTGCTAACCTTCCTGGTGGTTCCTGCAGTAACTGTCAGTGTTGCTAACCTTCCTGGTGGTTCCTGCGTAACTGTCAGTGTTGCTAACCTTCCGGTGGTTCTGGTCTGTGTTCCTTGCAGTTCTGAGTAACTGTCAGTGTTGCTAACCTTCCTGGTGGTTCCTGCAGTAACTGTCAGTGTTGCTAACCTTCCTTGTGGTTCCTGCAGTAACTGTCAGTGTTGTTAACCTTCCTGGTGATTCCTGCAGTAACTGTTAGTGTTGCTAACCTTCCTGGTGGTTCCTGCAGTAACTGTCAGTGTTGCTAACCTTCGTTGTGGTTCCTGCAGTAACTGTTAGTGTTGCTAACCTTCCTGGTGGTTCCTGCAGTAACTGTCAGTGTTGCTAACCTTCCTGGTGGTTCCTGCAGTAACTGTTAGTGTTGCTAACCTTCCTTGTGGTTTCTGCAGTAACTGTTAGTGTTGCTAACCTTCCTGGTGGTTCCTGCAGTAACTGTTAGTGTTGCTAACCTTCCTGGTGGTTCCTGCAGTAACTGTCAGTGTTGCTAACCTTCCTGGTGGTTCCTGCAGTAACTGTTAGTGTTGCTAACCTTCCTTGTGGTTCCTGCAGTAACTGTTAGTGTTGCTAATTTTCCTGGTGGTTCCTGCAGTAACTGTTAGTGTTGCTAACCTTCCTTGTGGTTCCTGCAGTAACTGTCAGTGTTGATAACCTACCTTGTGGTTCCTGCAGTAACTGTTAGTGTTGCTAACCTTCCTGGTGATTCCTGCAGTAACTGTTAGTGTTGCTAACCTTCCTTGTGGTTCCTGCAGTAACTGTTAGTGTTGCTAACCTTCCTGGTGGTTCCTGCAGTAACTGTCAGTGTTGCTAATCTTGCTGGTGGTTCCTGCAGTAACTCTCAGTGTTGATAACCTTCCTTGTGGTTCCTGCAGTAACTGTTAGTGTTGCTAACCTTCCTGGTGGTTCCTGCAGTAACTGTTAGTGTTGCTAACCTTCCTGGTGGTTCCTGCAGTAACTGTCAGTGTTGCTAACCTTCCTTGTGGTTCCTGCAGTAACTGTCAGTGTTGCTAACCTTCTGGTAGTTCCTCCCGAGACTATCCCTAGCTTGGCAACTGTTATCAAGCCATATAAAACCTGTCTTGGTTCTCCCCGAACGCTATGATAAACGTGTTGTGGATTACATATGAAGAATCTAAATGATTCTAAGGTGATGTTCAGTGTGCCCTGGCTGGGTGCAGTTTTCACTGCCAAACAAGAGGATCGCCGAATTTGTGCCAATTTGAGAAGCATTTATGAAAAAACTGTTATTCGACGGCTCGATTAAGGTCAAAAGTTGAAGACTGAAGTCACTGACAGGGAAGCGAAGTTTATAAGACGTGACTGTGGAAGGCTGTCTCTCTGACTGTGTCAGTGGCTGCATTAATATTCAGCATTATACTACTTATACGTTGTCACCATTATCTCTCCCGTCCTTCTCGTGCTGCTTCACTCTCCACTGTTAACTCTACAATGTATTCAAAGTTCAGGACCACGTAATCATTAGCGTCGAGGGACCTTTCTTATGTAATATTACCAATGTCGGAACTGCTCAAGGTGAATACTAGGTCCAGCCTTGCTGGTTCGTCCTCGCGTCCCTCTCTCTCTCTCTCTCTCTCTCTCTCTCTCTCTCTCTCTCTCTATCTGGTAGTGTCCCTAGTGTCCTTCAACATCTTAGCCCTCCACGTTTGTGGTCCCCCATGTGGCTCCAGGTTTTCCCAGTGATCTTGTGGCTGAAATCCCTACCCTGTGTGTGTGTGTGTGTGTGTGTGTGTGTGTGTGTGTGTGTGTGTGTGTATGTGTGTATGTGTGTGTGTGCGACGCGTCCATGCAAGCATTTTTGTCTTCTTATTCACTAGCATTTAGTCACCAGACACCGCTGAAGTGAGTGGTTCACGTGAACACACCTTCCTGGATTTCCTGCTCTATTTCTGCAACATTGCAAGCTCCTAATGATGTGTTGATTGCAACACGAAAAGCCTAGAGCTATCATACAATTCCCCCTGTGGATGTTTTGCATCAGGTATAGTGTGTTTACACATGACGTCACGGGGGGAGCATCCGGCATATATCTGGTGATGCTCACCAGTGGTGCTGTTTATCTCTCTTGAGTCACAACGCACCAGTGTTTATTTGAAGCATAATACTGTATAGTATTACCAATAATAATAAAATGTATAAATTTAATGTTATGCGGCAACGCAAAGAAAAGATTACAGAGGTTACGAAGGTTCTGTGTCAGACATCATTTAATTTAAACTATAACAGTAATTTCGTATATTACAATCTCATCTGACAACTAATCAACACAGTGTGACATGTAAATCTTGTAAAGTACCAATGTTGGAGAAATAGACACATGTGCAATATCTGGGTATCTTTATTGTAGACGTTTCGCCCTCCAGTGGCTTTATCAATACAAATTCCAGGACATAATGGGAAGACTGAAGAACTATATACATATGACGTGGTAATCTTCTTGCCTGTGCTTCAGAGTCTTCAAGACACCGGTGCTCAGCACAAACTCCAAGACTGAGGGACTCATTACCTCGTCTTTTGTATATAGTTCTACTCTCTACCCATGTTGTCCTTCAACTTGTATAAAGCCACTGTATGGCGACAGTCTACAAATAACGATACCCAGATGTTGCACGTGTCTAATTCTTTCTCTTGTTGTTATTGTATACTATTCATATTGAAAATTGCCAATACCACTACAAACACTTGTCAATTTATTAAAAGCTGGTCCAGTACATTCGTGTAGCCAGTGCGGAGTGTGGATACAGCCTCAAGATTTCAATCATCTAGTTATTAGTGATCTACCATTTCTTGTATGGCTTGCCTGGAGGTGTCTCTAAATGGCTGGATGTTTAACACACTAAAATATACTCTAGAGAAGGGCTTCTGTCTCTGTTTATACGCTTTATATTTCCCGTGATAGACATCTCCATGGAACATGAACTGCCAAAGATACTTAAAAGCCTAATCTAAGTCAAGTAGTGATATGTCTTAAAGTGTACTGATCTTGTTACTTTCTCCCCAGAGATGCTGTACTTGACACATTATGAAGAGCAATGAATATGTTAATTACTCTCTGTACTGTTCTACTTCTTCAAATAACTTTGCTAGTTGTTTCCCAACAATGATTTTTAAATTTGAGTTTGAGAAACTAAAGTAATATTCGGCATTCTCATTATTTATTGTTAATTTAGGCCTGTGACTGCAAACTCTGTAGAAGCCTTCAATATTTACAACTCTGATAAAATAACATTAATTGAGGACACGAGCTTGAGACAAGTTTTTCAATAAAGGTTGTTTTCAAAACTTTCCTTCACTGCATGCATTGCTTTCATTAATTTTTTCCCGTTTTAGCGTTTTATGACTTTGGGTAAGTCAGGTGTCGGTTCGGGATGCCATAAAAATTAGATGTAGAAATACTGTGATGTCACCCATTAAAATTCTTGGAAATGGTTAGAAAACGCTATATATCAAGACGACTCCTGATGGGATTATATTTTGAGGTTTCCTATGGCCATTGAAATTGTTGAAATAAATACATACACATCATATAAATTTAAGTATCACATGACCATTTTAGGTCCATTGTAATGTATTAGTCCTCATTTTTTTAGGGGAAAGGGGGCTAACGGAGGGCACATTTCCTGCTCATTGTTATCTACTTAGAGGTATCCCTGCAAGGATACCTAATGATATACATGTAAGAAGCTTGCAATGCTCTGTATACCTCTGAAGATGCCACGGAAATAAGACCACAAAACTAGGAAAACATTAAGGATAAATAAAGCACTAGAAAGCGTCTGAAACGAATATATAAACATATAGGAATAAAGAAGTGAAGAAAACATTAATAGAATCACAACTATGAAGGGGAAATAGAAAAGGGAGTATTAGAAACAGGGATAAAGTGAGGAACACACTGATAGAAAAGTAAAAAAAAAAACAATACATGGAACGTTTTCTGAAATGGTTTATAAAACACCAGCAAACGAGAGACATAAAAAGAAGCAATAAGAGTAAGTGGAAGTCGAGGCTGCAAAGAGAGACCTAACTCGCAAGATGTTGGAAAATCCTGGCCAGGTGCCTTACTTCTCAGCGAAGGGGCGTCGGTTGAGGTGCTGGTCCCCCACCACCTCCCCTCCCTTCTCCCCTTGTGGCTGCTGCTGCTGCTGCTGCTGTTCCTGCTGCTGTGGCTGTTGCTGCTGTTGTGGTGGCTGCTGCTGTGGCTGTGGCTGTTGCGGTTGTTGTTGCTGTTGTTGTTGCTGCTGCTGCTGCTCTTGCTGTTGCTGCTGCTGTTTTGAGCCATATTCAGACTTCTCATTATCATCGTCCTGATCCTCTAGCAGGTACTCCTCGTCTTCTTCTTCGTCGTAGTACTCGTCATCTTCGTCGTCGTCGTCGTCGTCGTCATTGTCGTCGTCGTCATAGTCATCGAGGGCGTCCCATGATTTTGGGAGGTCCTCGTAAGAGGCTGAGGTAGCGTCCTTCAGGGGGACGATCTTATCCCTGTGGAGGAAGAATAGTGAATGTTAGAACACACAATTGTAGGCCTAATATATAGGCTTAAAACACTACCAGTTTAGAATGTTTTTCATCATTAATATACTAGAATAGCTTAGAGCCTTTTATCTTAAAATAGCCTAGAATCTTTTTTATCTTAAAATAGCTTAGAGCCTTTTTATCTTAAAGCTTTTTCATCCTAGAATAGCTTATATAACTTTGTCATTCAATAACCTGTGTGTAACAAACGTGCAAAATGAGTGGAATATAATGTTAAAACGGTCAGTGAATGTTAAACGTTGTACAGAACATAAATGAACATTCTTGGCATGTTCCAGGAGCAAGAACGTAACACGGAACACCGTAACACGCAACACGACTCTCACTCTCCCATACAGAGGTAATTACAACACAGACTGAACAATTAAGGTTGAATCGTTGTATATATATCATACTGAGTATATTATTTGGCGGGAAGAATGTGTGGATGGTGCCTCTGAAGGTCATTCTGTTGTGGAGAATGTGTGAGTCGACTCGCTCTGTTGTGGAGAATGTGTGAGTCGACTCGCTCTGTTGTGGAGAATGTGTGAGTCGACTCGCTCTGTTGTGGAGAATGTGTGAGTCGACTCAAGAAAATAAATATTCTCAACTGCTCTAAGAGATACGTTTATAACTAAGTTCATTATGTGTTCAGTATGTATACACAGTATGTATACACAGTATGTATACACAGTATGTATACACAGTATATATACACAGTATGTATACACAGTATGTATACACAGTATGTATACACAGTATGTATACACAGTATGTATACACAGTATGTATACACAGTATGTATACACAGTATGTATACACAGTATATATACACAGTATGTATACACAGTATGTATACACAGTATGTATACACAGTATGTATACACAGTATGTATACACAGTATATATACACAGTATGTATACACATTATGTATACACAGTATGTATACACAGTATATATACACAGTATGTATACACAGTATGTATACACAGTATGTATACACAGTATGTATACACAGTATGTATACACAGTATGTATACACAGTATATATACACAGTATGTATACACAGTATGTATACACAGTATATATACACAGTATGTATACACAGTATGTATACACAGTATGTATACACAGTATATATACACAGTATGTATACACAGTATGTATACACAGTATATATACACAGTATGTATACACATTATGTATACACAGTATGTATACACAGTATGTATACACAGTATGTATACACAGTATATATACACAGTATGTATACACAGTATGTATACACAGTATGTATACACAGTATATATACACAGTATATATACACAGAATGTATACACAGTATGTATACACAGTATATATATACAGTATGTATACACAGTATGTATACACAGTATGTATACACATTATGTATACACAGTATGTATACACAGTATATATACACAGTATGTATACACAGTATGTATACACAGTATGTATACACAGTATGTATACACAGTATATATACACAGTATGTATACACAGTATGTATACACAGTATGTATACACAGTATATATACACAGTATGTATACACAGTATGTATACACAGTTTATATACACAGTATGTATACACAGTATGTATACACAGTTTATATACACATTATGTATACACAGTATGTATACACAATATGTATACACAGTATGTATACACAGTATGTATACACAGTATGAAAAAAAGTCGTAGAAGAAATACAGAGCAGAAAAGTGACAGAAAATAATAATAATAATAATAATAATAATAATAATAATAATAATAATAAGGAAAGCTGAGAGACAATTAAAAAATGTTCTAGACAGAACAGAAGCCAAGTTAGTTATCACATACGCATTTAACAAAGACGAGATGTACTGTGTGCACAACATTTCTAAGTTAGGTTCGATTAAGATAAGATTCCTTCGGATTTTTAACCCAGGGTAGGGAGGGTTAGCCACCCAGGATCACCTGAAGAAGGTCAGTGAGTCATCGAGGACTGTCTGTCTTATTTCAATTGGGGTCCTTAAATCTTGTCTCCCAGGATGCCACCCACTCCAGGCGACTAACACACAGGTACCTACTTACTGCTAGGTGAACATGGGCAGCAGGTGTGAGGAAATGTACCCAACATTTCCACCCACGTCAGGGATCGAACCACGGACACTACAGCGTTGCCTCTATCCAAAAAAATAAATATTATAATATACTACAACGAAAAAATAAATAAATATAAGATTAAAGACGATAAAAAGAAAAGTGAGCAACGCGAACAGAAAACGGAGAGGCACTGTGCCACTGCTGTGATGCCTCAACAGTGGTTAACAGGAGGCGCTACGGATTTAGCATTTTACATAAAATAATTCGACCGTTTTACCAACCAAGTTTGATGCCAAGTTTTACGTTTATCTGCCTTTTTTTTAATAATTGTTATAAGAAAATATTTGATTCAGAGTGAGTACACGTACTGATGTATTTTCAAATTACTGTACTGCCTTTATTAGTACGATAACAGAGTACAGTTGCTGAGTAATTATTGCGCAACAGGTAGAATCTTCACCTATGGAATAGTATTTGTCTTCAGGAAGTTCAAAGTCTAATAGTTAAGAGTTAAAATGGTGACCAGTGGAGAAGAGTTCATCTCCGGCTGCTTCTCTTCACATGACTCTTCTCATTCAGAATCAACTGGTTCCTGTATTATATAAACTAAAACCGGGTCTATACACTTACACTTGTTCTGTGAGAGATAATCTAGATGCCGTGAAGAATTATTAAAACACAGTGAAATAAACCCGTCACAACACTGCTTTTGTACATATTTATTTATAATAATTTATTCTACATATAGTTTTAAGGATAAATTAGCTAAATTAAACTAATTATAACATAAATTTTCTCTCTAAATAAATGCAAAAGAGAGAGAAAAAGAGTACGTGTTGAGGGTCGAACGGGTAACAGGCAGCCACAGGCAGGACAAAGTTATTTCAAAACTGGAGTTAGACTGAGTGGAATATCCAGTGGCTGTCTGGCGGCGCCTCACTGGAGGTAGGTTGCAGCGCGGCGCTCTGGTGCAGCGCGGCCCTCACTGAGTGTTGCAGAGCCGCCTCACTGGAGGTAGGTTGCAGGCGGCGCCTCACTGGAGGTAGGTTGCAGAGCGGCGCCTCACTGGAGGGTTGCAGGCGGCGCCTCACTGGAGGTAGGTTGCAGCGCGGCGCCTCACTGGAGGTAGGTTGCAGAGCGGCGCCTCACTGGAGGTAGGTTGCAGAGCGGCGCCTCACTGGAGGTAGGTTGCAGAGCGGCGCCTCACTGGAGGTAGGTTGCAGAGCGGCGCCTCACTGGAGGTAGGTTGCAGAGCGGCGCCTCACTGGAGGTAGGTTGCAGAGCGGCGCCTCACTGGAGGTAGGTTGCAGAGCGGCGCCTCACTGGAGGTAGGTTGCAGAGCCACAAGTGGTGACCGGAAGTGTTCAGCTCTGCATTTTCACCAGGTCGCCCTCGCCTGTTACCAGCTGGTGCCTCAGGCACTCCAGTTTAAATACACAATTTTGCTGAGGTTTGCTCTATAAATTCTGGGCGAACTATTCTGGACAAGCTTCCTCCTGTCATGATAAGATTATTTTTTTTCTCTGTGGCTATGTTATTACCTTTGTTGCAAGAGCAATTGCTGATGTGTGTCAGACGATTCAGTGGCTGAGTAGTGGGTGATGGGCGCCTTCATGGCAGTGTCTTCGAGGACAGTCATACCTACCACTTAAATGACATTGAGAGTAAATTCAAGTGCAACATTCCCATTTATATCTGACTTCGCCAAGGTTGTTAAGTTGTAAACTGATAAGCAGCAGTTAGAAGAACTCTGTGCGTAACGTTCTTCGCCAGAGCTAGGACGACCTGGTGATGAAGAGGCTGGAGTTAGGGAAGCCTGAAGGAGAACATGCTTGTCATTAGTTATCTGAAGCAGTGCCGTGACGTCGTTTCCCAGTGATTGTTCGAGCATGAGGACATATTCAGCTTGTGAATACCGGTGTGGTTGCAACTTGGAGGATTAAGAGGAAGGTGGATGGTGTTGTGGTGAACACTTAATTCACTGATGCTCAGCTTCAACATACTACACCTTACCACTACGTAGATCTTGCGTGGAAAGACCTGCATGTAAAAACAGTATAATGAATCAAGTGTCAGAAGTTTGGCCAACAGACAATCAAGTGTAATACAACTCAAGACACTTGTGTTGCTTACGACAACGACTTCGTCACCGCCCACCCATGCACTGCAGTGTTGCAATGTCATAACCATGGGGAATCCCACACTACTAATGGCAGGATATGTGAGGTACACAGGAGGGAGTGTGTGTTGATATGTATGTGTAGAAGAGGTGGTTTTGCAGAGGTCAGTAGGAAAGAATACCCCATGCAACCTGGCCTTCCCCCTCACTCTGGAACTCTTCCTGCCCAATCTTTGGGTATGTTGCTACTGGGTCCACCACCTGTCAAGGTGACCACCATCTCTGCCTGCCCACCACTGTTCCTCTCTCATGGTGTCCAGAGGTTGGTGGGGCTCCTCTGAAGGAAGGTTCCACAGACGTGTGTCTACTAGGCGAGGACTGATTGAAACACAGGGTGAGAGAGGGAGGGTTGAAACACAGGGTGAGAGAGGGGGGGTTAAAACACAGGGTGAGAGAGGGAGGGTTGAAACACAGGGTGAGAGAGGGAGGGTTGAAACACAGGGTGGAGGAGGTTACAGTGAGAGAGGGTTGAAACATAGGGGTGAGAGAGGGAGGGTTGAAACACAGGGTGAGAGAGGAGGTTAAAACACAGGGTGAGAGAGGGAGGGTTAAACACAGGGTGAGAGGGGAGGTTAAACACAGGGTGAGAGAGGAGGGTTGAAACACAGGGTGAGAGAGGGAGGGTTGAAACACAGGGTGAGAGAGGGAGGTTGAAACACAGGGTGAGAGAGGGAGGGTTAAAACACAGGGTGAGAGAGGGAGGGTTAAAACACAGGGTGAGAGAGGGAGGGTTGAAACATAGGGGTGAGAGAGGGAGGGTTGAAACACAGGGTGAGAGAGGGAGGGTGAAACACAAGGGTGAGAGAGGGAGGGTGAAAACACAGGGTGAGAGAGGGAGGGCTGAGACACAGGGTGAGAGGGAGGGTTAAAACACAGGGTGAGAGGGAGGTTGAAACACAGGTAGAGGGGAGTGAACAGGAGGGAGGGTTGAAACACAAGGGTGAGAAGGAGGGTAACAGGGAGAGGGTTGAAAAGGTGAGAGGGAGGTTGAAACACAGGGAAGGGTGAGAGAGGGAGGTTGCAAGGTAGAGGAGTGAAACATAGGGAGAGAGGTGAAACAGGGGAGAGAGTGAAACGGTGAGAGGGGAAACCAAGGGTGAGAGAGACTCGGTCTTTTTGCTTCTCCAAGAGTCACGCATCTCCTTGCCTTGAGGAGGAGTTTCCTCTTAAAAACTTTCTTCCTTCCTTCCAAGTCTCTCTCTCACTTACTTCCTTTCACCCTCCATCTTTCTCTACCTTCTCTCTTTCCCCCTCTCACTTCATCCTCTCCTCCCGCCCTCTATCTTCATCCCTCCCTCCCTCCCACTCTTCATCCCTCCCTCCCACTCTTCATCCCTCCCTCCCACTCTTCATCCCTCCCTCCCACTCTTCATCCCTCCCTCCCACTCTTCATCCCTCCCTCCCACTCTTCATCCCTCCCTCCCACTCTTCATCCCTCCCTCCCACTCTTCATCCCTCCCTCCCACTCTTCATCCCTCCCTCCTCCACTCTTCATCCTTCTCCACCCCCCCTCAGTCCCTCACCCCCCCTACCACCCATCTTTCTTTGAAGTCTTCTTACCACTTCTGATTTCCCACTGATGACTGTACATTTCTGCTTGATTTCTGAATCTCCTTCTCCTTCTCTCTCTCTCTCTCTCTCTCTCTCTCTCTCTCTCTCTCTCTCTCTCTCTCTCTCTCTCTCTCTCTCTCTCTCTCTCTCTCCTCTCTCTCCAACAATACACAATACAGTGGCTGCTACATTTCCCCTGACCTGACATCTGGCGGTGGTGTCTGTTACGACAGAGATGTTCTGGCTCATACAAGTGTCTTCCAGTGTTCTCCTGGCTCATACAAGTGTGTCTTCCAGTGATCTCCTGGCTCATACAAGTGTGTCTTCCAGTGATCTCCTGGCTCATACAAGTGTGTCTTCCAGTGATCTCCTGGCTCATACAAGTGTGTCTTCCAGTGATCTCCTGGCTCATACAAGTATGTCTTCCAGTGATCTCCTGGCTCATACAAGTATGTCTTCCAGTGATCTGGCTCATACAAGTGTGTCTTCCAGTGATCTTCTGGCTCATACAAGTGTGTCTTCCAGTGATATCCTGGCTCATACAAGTGTGTCTTCCAGTGATCTGGCTCATACAAGTATGTCTTCCAGTGATCTGGCTCATACAAGTGTGTCTTCCAGTGATCTGGCTCATACAAGTGTGTCTTCCAGTGATCTGGCTCATACAAGTATGTCTTCCAGTGATCTGGCTCATACAAGTGTGTCTTCCAGTGATCTGGCTCATACAAGTGTGTCTTCCAGTGATCTCTGGCTCATACAAGTGTGTCTTCCAGTGATCTGGCTCATACAAGTATGTCTTCCAGTGATCTGGCTCATACAAGTATGTCTTCCAGTGATCTGGCTCATACAAGTGTGTCTTCCAGTGATCTCCTGGCTCATACAAGTGTGTCTTCCAGTGATCTCCTGGCTCATACAAGTTGTCTTCCAGTGATCTCCATGGCTCAGGACTGCAAGTATGTCTTCCAGTGATCTCCTGGCTCATACAAGTATGTCTTCCAGTGATCTCCTGGCTCATACAAGTATGTCTTCCAGTGATCTCCTGGCTCCTTCACGCTCATACAAGTATGTCTTCCAGTGATCTCCTGGCTCATACAAGTGTGTCTTCCAGTGATCTCCTGGCTCATACAAGTGTGTCTTCCAGTGATCTCCTGGCTCATACAAGTATGTCTTCCAGTGATCTCCTGGCTCATACAAGTATGTCTTCCAGTGATCTCCTGGCTCATACAAGTGTGTCTTCCAGTGATCTCCTGGCTCATACAAGTGTGTCTTCCAGTGATCTCCTGGCTCATACAAGTGTGTCTTCCAGTGATCTCCTGACTTCTTCACGCTCATACAAGTATGTCTTCCAGTGATCTCCTGGCTCATACAAGTGTGTCTTCCAGTGATCTCCTGGCTCATACAAGTGTCTTCCAGTGATCTGGCTCATACAAGTGTATCTTCCAGTGATCTCCTGGCTCATACAAGTGTCTTCTAGTGAGTGATCTGGCTCATACAAGTGTGTCTTCCAGTGATCTGGCTCATACAAGTGTCTTCCAGTGATCTGGCTCATACAAGTGTGTCTTCCAGTGATCTCCTGGCTCATACAAGTATGTCTTCCAGTGATCTCCTGGCTCATACAAGTGTGTCTTCCAGTGATCTTACTGCTTCACGCTCATACAAGTGTGTCTTCCAGTGATCTCCTGGCTCATACAATTGTGTCTTCCAGTGATCTGGCTGCTTCACGCTCATACAAGTGTCTTCACATGTATATTAATGCCTATGTGCCCTTGTATGACAACGGTTCAGTGCTTGTGTATATCTGCAGATGTTAGTTGATGTTGCTAGGTGACGTGTGTGTGTATGTGTGTGTGTGTGCGTGTGTGTGTGTGTGTGTGTGTGTGTGTGTGTGTGTGTGTGTGTGTGTGTGTGTGTGTGTGGCAGACCGGAGAGAATTTTTTTTCTGTCAGTCATGTATAATACATCCGCAGTGTGCTGTTACTCTTGGTAGAGGAAAGAAGGGGAAGGTAGAGAAGGAGGAAAGAATAGAGATGGAGAGGAAGAGAGAGAGAATGCGACAGATGCAAAAAACAGGGTGCATCATTATTATCATTTTATTATTATTATTATTATTATTATTATTATTATTATTATTATTATTATTATTATTATTATTATTATTATTATTATTATTATTATTATTATTATGTATAGAGAAGCACCAAATCCAAGGTAATGGAGCGCCTGTTGAGTGAGAGGGTGTGAGTACTGAGTGAGAGGGTATGAGTGTGAGGGGTAGTGATGATGAGTGGGGTGTGGCAGCAGGCTGGCAGGTCAGGCTGGCAGGTCAGGCTGGATCAAACTACCAGGTGTGTGTCGTGTCAATACCCTAATTGGAGTGGAGGGCGTGGCACGGCACTCTCGCTCCTCTGGCCGGGCGCAGTAAGGGCGGGAGGCTGGCCTTCTCTTGCGCCGTAAACCGGTGTCATCCCTCGTAATATTACCCTGATGTTACTACTGCTGTTGTTACTGTTGCTGTTACTGCTGCTGTTACTGCTGTTGTTACTGCTGCTGCTACTACTGCTGATACTGCTGTTGTTACTGCTGTTGTTACTGCTGCTGTTACTGCTGTTGTTACTGCTGCTGCTACTACTGCTGTTACTGCTGTTGTTACTGCTGCTGTTACTGCTTCTGTTACTGCTGTTGTTACTGCTGCTGTTACTGCTGTTGTTACTGCTGTTGTTACTGCTGCTGTTACTGCTGTTGTTACTGCTGCTGCTACTACTGCTGATACTGCTGCTGTCACTGCTGTTGTTGTTGCTGCTGCTGTTACTGCTGTTGTTACTGCTGCTGCTACTACTGCTGATACTGCTGTTGTTACTGCTGCTGCTACTACTGCTGATACTGCTGTTGTTGCTGCTGCTGTTACTGCTGCTTATTACTGCTGCTGTTGGTGCTGCTGTTGGTGCTGCTGTTGCTGCTGCCATAAAGCTGGTTGCAGGAGTTAAGCCACAAGAGATGCTACTACCAGCTTACTCGACCCCCACTCTTCCTCTCTCACCTCTACACACAGTGTGTATATCCACTGAGAGATTCACATTACTTTTTGACTGCTGACGTGCACATGAAACTCACCCTTAATAACGCTCGTGCACACCGTATGCTTTAAAAATTAACACACCAAGCCTCATTTTTTCCCTCGTCTTTATTCTCTCCTTCACATCCCCATATCTTCCATTTTTCTTCCTCTCGCCTTTATTCCTTGCTCCATCTTCTCTTTTTAAGTCACTCTTTATAAATCTTTACAAGTATGTTGAGTAAGGTGCGTTTTATTCCTTCAGCTGCTCTTGTATACCTGTTAGCGAAACTCTGCAATAGACAGCTGGTTGTTTGACATCTGTTGTGGGTCGCACCCTTGGGGAAACTAAAGCCAGTGTGTAAGAAACTCCAGAGCCGCTGGAGACATACAGGTGTTTCGTTAAGTGTATCCTCACACTAAGATGTATCCGATACTGACGTTGTTTATATCTTCACCAGATTATCCTATCTACCTATTCTACCTGTCCTTTCATCACATTATCGTTTCTACCTATTCCTCATCCTTCACCTACCCACATCCTTCACCTGCCACATCCTTCACCTACCCTCACCCTTCACCTACCCTCACCCTTCACCTACCCTCACCCTTCCCCTACCCTCACCCTTCACCTACCCTCACCCTTCACCTACCCTCACCCTTCACTATCTTGTATTCCACTTTGCTCTCCAGCGTTCTTCTGCACATGTCTTTCCCCTCCCTCTTCCTCCTCCACCACTTGACAAGAGTACATCATAATACATAATACAAGTGTCTTCAACAACAGCCGTAGCGGCATCTTAATCCATTTCGTGAGAATATTCTTAATTGCTTAACTTTCTGTTGTGGTCCTGAGAACACGAGAGTTGCTAACACAGTGTTGCAGCAAAGTGAATGCAATACTTGCAAGACTCGTTAGGCAGATAATATGAAGTATATTACAGACTTACATACACACTTCACCCTCATACACTACACACCGGGAACCAGAACACAATGCATACACCACGAGGTGTATATATCTCTCTGAATACACGCAATGAGAGAATGTGTATCTCTGTATACATGCACCGAGAGATGTGTTTATGTAGAATACAATGAAACTTTACTTCGAATCGTACTTTAGGTAATAAAGTATTCTGGGAGAAATACAAAGAGAGTTTGCTGCCAGTCATAGAGCCAATAAAGAACGTTAAACTACTGGGAACACCTCAAAGAACTGTCAAGGTACTCTCGGAAGGTACTCCCTGGAGAGAAGCCGAGAGAAAGATACCGTAATATACCTACTTGTAAAATAATAGAGAGCCGTCTCGCAAAGCTGCGTACTATTAAAACAAAGTGCTAGAGTGAGAGATATGGGAGGTGTAAAATAGACCCAGTTAAAAGCAGGGAGGCGATGGTCACAATAAGAGAACACTGTCTTAACATACGTGGGCCTCGAGTGTTTGACCTGCTGCAGCACATATCAGAAATACTGCAGTAAAATGTATAGAAGTGTTCAGAGAAAGCAGTGCCTCCGCAGAGTGCCAGATCAATCAGGCTATGTTGGCCGGAGGGCCAACATAGCCACTTAAGCGTTTGCCCGTAGGGCAGAGGACATCACGATGACGGAGGTTGAAGAGTTCTTTCATTTGCACTCAATGAGGCAGAGGATAGTAGGGCTATTGTGACAGGCTGAAGGTGAAGACATTATATATGAAATTCCAGATGGACAGCGAGCATGCAATGCAGCTCCTGTCCTTCTACACTGTCTGAACTCTAGAGTGCTACAGGACGATATACTGATGCAGTGGTCGGAGAAGTGACAGATGCAGTTTAATGTAGACCATGTAAGATTCTAATCCTCTGAAAGGAAAATGGCTATGACATTTATAAAGTAAATAATGTGGAGCTCAATCACTCTGAATGAGAAAAAGATTTAGGAGTTCTGGTTAGCAGTGATCCTAAACCAAATGTTCTCAATAAAGGTAATGGGATTCTTGGATTCATGTCTAAGTATAAATAACAGAAGTCCTCGGGTTATACTTCAACATTATATATACAGAGGTGCCTCGAGTTACGAGGTTAAGTCGTGCCAGTCGGCTATTCAAGTGCCGATACCGAAGGAATTTTTCCCATAAGAAATAATGAAAATTATATTAATCCATTTCAGACCCCAAAAGCACCTACAAAAATACACTTACAAAAACACCTACAAAAATACACTTACAAAAGCACCTACAAAAATACACTTACATAATTGTTCGAGTTGGGAACTGCTCGTAAGTAGAGGTACCACTGTACTTGGAAAGGCATTATAAGGATTATGCTGCATAGTTGATCCCGCGTATCAAAAATCTTTCCAACGAGGAGAGATTGATGGAACTGAATCTGCACTCTGAAAAAGACGTAGAGTTAGAGGAATAATTATGATTGAAGTGTACAAATGAAAGTCAGGAATAAGTAAAGGGGATATAAATAACATGCTGAAAATTTCTAATCAAGACAAGACTCCCAGCAATGACTTCAAGTTGGAAAAATTTACATTCAGAAAGTATATAGGAAAGCACTGATTTGGCACTAGAGTTGTGGATGAGTGTAAGAAAGTCTCCAGTAGCGTCACTGAAGCGAGAACTGACTGTACATATATTATTAAATACATTTGACAAGGAACTCCTGGCAAACCAAGGGAAGACCACGTCATGGGAAGACAAACACTTCATGGATTGAACTGAAGTTAAACTTACTCCCGAGGTCTTAATGAGGCCAACAAAGTGTTAACTGACCTTGTGGTGAGAGAAGAACGTAAGAAAGAAGGAGCACTGCAGCAGGTCTACTGGTCCGTGCTAGGCAGGTCTAACTCACATCCAACTTGTTTTTAAAAGTGACTTGTAGTAATATCTCAAGGGATTGTGAATCACAACTCCACCACCAACACCACCACCATCAACTACCAACAACATTACCAGCACCAACCACCATCAACACCACTACTACCAACCACCATCAACACAAACATCAACAACACCAGCAACCACTATCAACACCACCACTACCAACCATCATCAACACCACCACCCTCAGCACCACCCCCCAGACCGACCTCCTGCGTGTTATATCCTAGAGGAAATGAAGTCTGTTACCACCAAGCCTAGACCAACCCGTTATGATAACACTATTACGTGGCCAGCAGTCCATACTACGTGGCCAGCAGTCAATACTACGTGGCCAGCAGTCCATACTACGTGGCCAGCAGTCCATAATACGTGGCTAGCAGTCCATACTACGTGGCTAGCAGTCAATACTACGTGGCCAGCAGTCCATACTACGTGGCCAGCAGTCAATACTACGTGGCCAGCAGTCAATACTACGTGGCCAGCAGTCCATACTACGTGGCCAGCAGTCCATACTACGTGGCCAGCAGTCCATACTACGTGGCCAGCAGTCCATACTACGTGGCCAGCAGTCCATACTACGTGGCCAGCAGTCCATACTACGTGGCCAGCAGTCCATACTACGTGGCCAGCAGTCCATACTACGTGGCCAGCAGTCAATACTACGTGGCCAGCAGTCAATACTACGTGGCCAGCAGTCAATACTACGTGGCCAGCAGTCAATACTACGTGGCCAGCAGTCAATACTACGTGCAGCAGTCCAACAGGCAGTCCATACTACGTGGCCAGCAGTCCATACTACGTGGCCAGCAGTCATACTACGTGGCCAGCAGTCCATACTACGTGGCCAGCAGTCAATACTACGTGGCCAGCAGTCCATACTACGTGGCCAGCAGTCAATACTACGTGGCCAGCAGTCCATACTACGTGGCCAGCAGTCAATACTACGTGGACAGCAGTCATACTACGTGGCCAGCAGTCATACTACGTGGCCAGCAGTCCATACTACGTGGCCAGCAGTCAATACTACGTGGCCAGCAGTCCATACTACGTGGCCAGCAGTCCATACTACGTGGCCAGCAGTCAATACTACGTGGCCAGCAGTCAATACTACGTGGCCAGCAGTCAATACTACGTGGCCAGCAGTCCATATCACTACGTGGCCAGCAGTCAATACTACGTGGCCAGCAGTCATACTACGTGGCCAGCAGTCATACTACGTGGCCAGCAGTCAATACTACGTGGCCAGCAGTCAATACTACGTGGCCAGCAGTCCATACTACGTGGCCAGCAGTCCATACTACGTGGCCAGCAGTCAATACTACGTGGCCAGCAGTCCATACTACGTGGCCAGCAGTCAATACTACGTGGCCAGCAGTCAATACTACGTGGCCAGCAGTCAATACTACGTGGCCAGCAGTCCATACTACGTGGCCAGCAGTCCATACTACGTGGCCAGCAGTCCATACTACGTGGCCAGCAGTCCATACTACGTGGCCAGCAGTCCATACTACGTGGCCAGCAGTCAATACTACGTGGCCAGCAGTCCATACTACGTGGCCAGCAGTCATACTACGTGGCCAGCAGTCCATACTACGTGGCCAGCAGTCATACTACGTGGCCAGCAGTCCATACTACGTGGCCAGCAGTCCATACTACGTGGCCAGCAGTCCATACTACGTGGCCAGCAGTCCATACTACGTGGCCAGCAGTCCATACTACGTGGCCAGCAGTCATACTACGTGCACATCACTACGTGGCCAGCAGTCCATACTACGTGGCCAGCAGTCCATACTACGTGGCCAGCAGTCCATACTACGTGGCCAGCAGTCCATACTACGTGGCCAGCAGTCCATACTACGTGGCCAGCAGTCATACTACGTGGCCAGCAGTCCATACTACGTGGCCAGCAGTCAATACTACGTGGCCAGCAGTCAATACTACGTGGCCAGCAGTCAATACTACGTGGCCAGCAGTCCATACTACGTGGCCAGCAGTCATACTACGTACTATCATACCGTGGCCAGCAGTCAATACTACGTGGCCAGCAGTCCATACTACGTGGCCAGCAGTCCATACTACGTGGCCAGCAGTCCATACTACGTGGCCAGCAGTCCATACTACGTGGCCAGCAGTCAATACTACGTGGCCAGCAGTCAATACTACGTGACCAGCAGTCAATACTACGTGGCCAGCAGTCCATACTACGTGGCCAGCAGTCAATACTACGTGGCCAGCAGTCAATACTACGTGACCAGCAGTCAATACTACGTGACCAGCAGTCAATGCTACGTGGCCAGACTTATACTACGTGGCCAGCAGTCAATACTACGTGGCCAGCAGTCAATACTACGAGGCCAGCAGTCAATACTACGTGGCCAGCAGTCAATACTACGTGACCAGCAGTCAATGCTACGTGGCCAGACTTATACTACGTGGCCAGCAGTCAATACTACGTGGCCAGACTTATACTACGTGGGCAGCAGTCAATACTACATGGGAGGTAAGATGGGGAGGAGAGTGAGGGAGGATAGAGGGGAGGAGAGTGCTAAAGAAAAGAGTAGGGGAGAGGAGGATAAGAGTGGAGGAACTAGGAGAGAGGCTGGGTGAAGGAGGTCATTTAAAGATGTTAGTGAAGACGTGTATCACTGTACCAGAATGTGGAAAGTGAGGAAGGAATGAAAGGGAGGGAGGGAGAGAGAGGAGGGAGGGAAGGAGGGAGGAGGGAGAGGAGGGAGGGAAGGAGGGAGAGAGGGAGGGAGGGAGAGTGGGAAGGGTAACTTATAAACTGTCTGGCGGTTATCTAGAATGTGGGAAGGGCATCGTTGAATTGAAGGCAGGAAGATGGGGAGGAAGAGGGGTAGGAGAAGGGGCAGAAGGTGGAGGGGCAGAAGGAAGAGGGGTAGGAGAAGGAGGGGCAGAAGGAGGAGGGGTAGGAGGAGGAGGGGCAGAAGGAGGAGGGGTAGGAGGAGGAGGGGCAGAAGGAAGAGGGGTAGGAGGAGGAGGGGCAGAAGGAGGAGGGGTAGGAGGAGGAGGGGCAGAAGGAGGAGGGGTAGGAGGAGGAGGGGCAGAAGGAAGAGGGGTAGGAGGAGAAGGGGCAGAAGGTGGAGGGGCAGGAGGAGGAGGGGCAGAAGGAGAAGGGGTAGGAGGAGGAGGGGCAGAAGGAGGAGGGGTAGGAGGAGGAGGGGCAGAAGGAAGAGGGGTAGGAGGAGGAGGGGCAGGAGGAGGAGGGGTAGGAAGAGGAGGGGCAGAAGGAAGAGGGGAAGGAGGAGGAGGGGCAGAAGGAGGAGGGGTAGGAGGAGGAGGGGCAGAAGGAGGAGGGGTAGGAGGAGGAGGGGCAGAAGGTGGAGGGGTAGGAGGAGGAGGGGCAGAAGGAAGAGGATCAGGAGGAGGAGGGGCAAAGGAGGAGGGGCAGAAGTAGGAGGGGTAGGAGGAGGAGGGGCAGAAGGAAGAGGGGTAGGAGGAGGAGGAGGGCAGAAGGAAGAGGGGTAGGAGGAGGAGGAGGGGCAGAAGGAAGAGGGGTAGGAGGAGGAGGGGTAGGAGGAGGAGGGGCAGGAGGAGGAAGCTACTGGATTAAACGGAGTGGTTTCCAATACTGTCAGCGTCATTCCTGGCTCTCACTCAATATCTCACTCGGAAGAATCAATAAAAATGTGTTGTTCTTTAGTTCGTCTTCCAGCCAGCCAGCCAGCCAGCCAGCCAGCCAGCCAGCCATCCAGCCAGCCATCCAGCCATCCAGTCAGCCAGCCAGCCATCCAGCCAGCCAGCCAGCCTATGTTTACAAATCTGGTGGAATTTGTTACTGTCAGCCAGAGAAGCTTTCACTACATCCATACAATTATACATGTGTAGTAAATTGTTATTATTATTATTATGATTATTATTATCCGATGCACATTCGTATGAAGGTGTTGATAATGACCAATTAGATACTGTTTTCTATCGTTTACAAATGTTACATTATACGGACACTGGTTGTTGATATAAGTTTGACAGCGCCCCAGCGAGGTACTCATTACCTGTCATTACGCCAGCCGGATGTACTGGTAGCAAGAGCATCTCCATCTGGCCCGGATGTTTATCCTCTCAAGCTGGCGCTGAGTTGCTAGGCTTTACCTAGCATCTGTGTCTCAGCAACAGTCATCATATTTGTTGATGTCGTGCCTAAGAGTAAAGTCAGTCAAGTCGCATAAGAATAAGGTGATTCCTAAAGGCACACGTTACAGAGGAAGGTGTTGGGGCAGCGCTATTGACTTGATAATGCTATACACAGCGAAACGTTCTCATAAAGCTTGTTCTGCAATGTTTCTTCTCCTTCAGTATCCGCCACAGAAGCTGATATGCTTATAAGACTGAGGTGTCACCTCACCTATGGTGTCACACCCGTCCTACTATGATGCCGGTGGCAAGTGTCAAGGACCTGTCAGGCATACCTTAAATTCCACCCAAATTTTATTAATTATAAATGAATCTAATTTGAATAATTGTGAATTAATATTCATATTAAAATCAATGCTATTTTTAATGAAGCTTGATTCAGTTATATTCCTCTCAACCATACACCTGTCTGATACAACTTTCTCGGCGTTTTGAAAATAAATTGGATGGTTAAGCTCTCTCACATGTTCTAATGTTGTGTTCTTAGTTCAATACTTTTCCCAGTTTGACCTTAAGAAACTTTATTACTTTTTTTACATTGAATCAGCATTTTTGGGGGGAATTTTTAATCAGATTTTTTTTTTACTGTGTCAAGACTTTTAAAAACAACTTTGATTTTAAAATTCTTAAGAAGATAAGGTATATGAAGAAGTTTTTCATGGTAAACGACAACCAATATATTCTTGGTTGAATATGATTGGTTGTCCTTCTCTGAACAACAAACTGCATTCCTACCAATTGTAAAAGATTTATCAATTAAGTATTTCGGGTACATTTTAGATCAATAGCTATTTCCTGAATCTTCAAGATTACTTCATCTATGAACTCTGGGCTGCAAATACACAAAGTTCTCAAAAACATTGATGAGACTACACACAGTTTAACTCCAGCATGGTGTGAACAATAACAGTGCACACAAGAACAGTTATTTGTTGGTTTTCCTGCAAATTTTGAACTTAAAATCACGATTCCCCTTAATTATTAAAACATCTAAAGAAAGACAGTGAGTTATTTTGTCAAGAATTTTATAAATATCTGCATCTAATAGATGCATTCGTGCCATTAAATTTCCCCTACAACTAAACTAAAAAAAAAAAAACGTAATGCAATTTACCTTAATTCAACGTAAGCTATTTTAGCTGAGACTAAATTTATTAACTGTTATTTAATATCAACGAAATATTATTAATGTTGTGATGTTCAGACTGAGTTTGGTGGCGCTAACTGAAACAACGAATTTACACTCTATTTGTAGGGCGAAACCTCGCTCTATGAAGGTTACAGTTGCACTCTCCCCGGTCTATATTACCCTGGTGTATAATATATCTTGTATCCAGGGTGTATAATTCAGGGTGTATAATATAGCTTGTATCCAGGGTGCATAATATAGCTTGTATCCAGGGTGTATAATATAGCTTTGTATTCATGGTGTATAATATAGCTTGTATCGAGGGTGTATAATATAGCTTGTATCCAGGGTGTATAATATTAGTGTCTATCTCTTGGATGTAAGATATTATAGGTTGTGACTTGTGAACACGTGAGGTTAGAGGGTATTTTATGGATTTGCAGTATCTTCACTTTAAAGGTGGCTTCTTATCCCAGGGTTCGTGGGGTAATTTGACTGGTTACAGCTATCCATTGTCTGGTATCTGGGCAAGTTTGGATCACGACCCACTGTGTGGATCAAGGAATCAATACCAAGGAAGAGAGAGGGAGAGAGAGAGAGAGGGAGTGAGAGAGAGACAGAGAGAGGGAGGGAGTGAGTGAGTGAGTGAGAGAGAGAGAGATAGAGAGAGAGACAGACAGACAGACAGAGAGAAAGTACGAGTAGGAGAGTATGTTATTGGATGGGGAGGGAATTTGATAAGGAGCGGTGATAAAGGGGATGGACAGAGGGAAGGGAGGAATGAATATTGAAGAGGATGACAGGAGATGATGCTGGAGTGAAGGTCACAGACTACACATAAAGCCAGACACTCACAGACTACACATAAAGCCAGACACTCACAGACTACACATAAAGCCAGACACAGACACAGGAAGACAGGCCCACACAACACAGCGATAAGGATCACAATGGGAATAAGTTAGACTGAACATATGGGGTTAGATTCTCCATAATTTACTGTGTAAAACTGTTATACGAGTTTTAAATTAGTATGAGACCTAAATAAGAAGTTAGTGACAGGGTGATGGCAACACTAACACATGTGTAAACAGGACACAGTGTGGTAACAGAGACACATGGTGAACCTAACATAGTGGGGTAACGCAGGACACAGTGGTGAGTAACACTGCAGGACACAGTGGTGGTAACACTGCAGGACAGTGGTGGTACGCAGACACAGTGGTGGTAACACTGCAGGACATAGTGGTGGTAACACTGCAGGACACAGTGGTGGTAACACTGCAGGACACAGTGGTGGTAACACTGCAGGACACAGTGGTGGTAACACTGCAAGACACAGTGGTGGTAACACTGCAAGACACAGTGGTGGTAACACAGCAGGACACAGTGGTGGTAACACAGCAGGACACAGTGGTGGTAACACTGCAGACACAGTGGTGGTAACACAGCAGGACACAGTGGTGGTAACACAGCAGGACACAGTGGTGGTAACACAGCAGGACACAGTGGTGGTAACACAGCAGGACACAGTGGTGGTAACACTGCAAGACACAGTGGTGGTAACACTGCAGAACACAGTGGTGGTAACACTGCAGAACACAGTGGTGGTAACACAGCAGGACACAGTGGTGGTAACACAGCAGGACACAGTGGTGGTAACACAGCAGGACACAGTGGTTGTAACACAGCAGGACACAGTGGTGGTAACACAGCAGAACACAGTGGTGGTAACACAGCAGGACACAGTGGTGGTAACACTGCAGAACACAGTGGTGGTAACACAGCAGGACACAGTGGTGGTAACACAGCAGGACACAGTGGTGGTAACACAGCAGGACACAGTGGTGGTAACACAGCAGGACACAGTGGTGGTAACACAGCAGGACACAGTGGTGGTAACACAGCAGGACACAGTGGTGGTAACACTGCAGGACACAGTGGTGGTAACACAGCAGGACACAGTGGTGGTAACACAGCAGGACACAGTGGTGGTAACACTGCAGGACACAGTGGTGGTAACACAGCAGGACACAGTGGTGGTAACACAGCAGGACACAGTGGTGGTAACACTGCAGGACACAGTGGTGTAAACAGCAGGACAGTGGTGGTAACACGCAGGACACAGTGGTGTACACGCAGACACAGTGGTGGTAATACAGCAGGACACAGTGGTGGTAACACAGCAGGACACAGTGGTGGTAACACAGCAGGACAAGTGGTGGTAACACAGCAGGACACAGTGGTTGGTAACACAGCAGACACAGTGGTGGTAACACGCAGGACACAGTGGTGGTAAATGTAGATCACAGTGGTGGTAAGCAGGACACAGTGGTGGTAACACAGCAGGACACAGTGGTGGTAACACTGCAGGACAGAGTGGTTGTAACACAGAGGACAGGGGTGCACACAGACACAGTGGTGGTAACACGCAGACAGTGTTGGTAACACAGGACACATGGTGGTAACACTGAGCAGGACACAGTGGTGGTAACAGCAGGACACAGTGGTGGTAACACTGAGCAGGACACAGTGGTGGTAACACAGCAGGACACAGTGGTGGTAACACAGCATGACACAGTGGTGGTAACACAGCAGGACACAGTGGTGGTAACACAGCAGGACACAGTGGTGGTAACACTGCTGGACACAGTTGTGGTAACACAGCAGGACACAGTTGTGGTAACACAGCAGGACACAGTGGTGGTAACACAGCAGGACACAGTGGTGGTAACACAGCAGGACACTGGTGGTAACACAGCAGGACACAGTGGTGGTAACACAGCAGGACACAGTGTTGGTAACACAGCAGGACACAGTGGTGGTAACACAGCAGGACACAGTGTTGGTAACACAGCAGGACACAGTGGTGGTAATACAGCAGGACACAGTGGTGGTAACACAGCAGGACACAGTGGTGGTAACACAGCAGGACACAGTGGTGGTAACACAGCAGGACACAGTGGTGGTAACACAGCAGGACACAGTGGTGGTAACACAGCAGGACACAGTGGTAGTAACACAGCAGGACACAGTGGTAGTAACACAGCAGGACACAGTGGAGGGAATCTCTCAGCCTCAGTCTCAACACAGACAATCTCAGAGTTTGTGTTGGCAACAAATTTATCGCCACATTTTACTTCTCTCCATAAAAGTATTTCTGAGAGTGGTGTGAGGTCCAGCGGTGCCACCAAGAATTAGTAATGGGAATGGGCGTTAAACGCGAGCATAATATTAGTTTATACAGTTAAGACCCTGTAAAATATGGTACTTTTGTAATAGCATTGTCGTAAAAAAATATAAATTTCCTGTGGATGATATCATTCATCCCTAACTCGATTATTTTTCCCATTTCAGGGAGCGCTTCCGCCCTCGCCTCCCTCATTAAGACTCTCCAGGTATTATAAGCCATAAATGCCAACGGTATAAGGGCCAATCTCAAGCAACAGCGTTTCCATGAGGGCTCTTTAACGCGTACACGACTACGAACTCATGTCAGCAAAAGTTGGAGCTATTTTGGGGAATCTGAGGGCAAACATTAGCATAAAAGTGGCGCACTTCATGGTGGCACTCACATGCAGGAGACCCAGCACTGGCACCACACACAAACACACACACACACACACACACACACACACACACACACACACACACACACACTCAAATGAATCACAGGGATGTTAGGAAGTATTTCTTCAGTCACAGAGTGGTCGGGAAGTGGAATAGCTTGGGAAGCGATGTAGTGGAGGCAGGTTCCATACATAGCTTTAAGGAGAGGTATGATAAAGCTCATGGAGCAGGGAGCGTGACCCAGTAGCGGCCAGTGAAGAGGCGGGGCCAGGAGGTATGAATCGACCCCTGCAACCACAACTAGGTGAGTACACACACACTCACTCACACATCGTAGCTATCACAGAGACAAAGCTGAAATGATATCAGATGCTACATTCCCAACAGGATATTAGTCATAAAGAACGTGAAGAAACAGGGGAGGCAGAGGAGGGGCGCTGATAATCAGTAATCAGTGGAGTTTTGAAGAGATGAAAGGGGGTACACAAGCACGAGACAATCAACTACATAGTTGGCTCAATTAAGACTTGATACACAACCCGTCTCCCAACAGAAGATGGCTGAGACAAGCATGTGAAGACAACAACAAAGGAATGGTTGATATAACAGTAGCAGAAGCAACTAGGAGTGCATATAGGGCTCAAAGAAAGGTACTTATCGTGAGTGATTTCACCCACAAAGAAAGAAATTGGGAGAACTGGAATCCACGTGGAGGACTAGAAACACGAAGGGTTAGGTTGATGGAGGTGGTTAGAAGCTCTTTGTGTCATCGCAAGAGAGGAAGGGTTTAGCCAGCAAGACTGGATCTAGTACTTGCCACAAGTACATCTTCAATAGCTGAAATAGAATACAAGATTTCCCTTGATGCTATCGATCATAAACTTGGAGTGTCTGGAGGAACTAAGAATAGAGGTAAGAATGGTAGGTGGAAGGTGTGAGAAGCCAGACTCTAGAAGAGGGAACAAAAAATGAGAGAATTGCTGAATGCAGTGAACTGGGAAAGGGAACTGAAAGTAAAGTCAGTGGATATGGAGTTCCTAGATGGAAATTGCCAGGAGGCCGACGAAGACTTCATACCCAAAAGCAGAAACTTCAGAGACGAGGAAAAAAGAAAAAGCATTAGAGCATTGAAAAAGACGGACGAGAAGAGAGAAGTTAGCAGATTATACCGGACAAGAGGGGTTCCACAAGCACTGGTATTTGGACCAGTAGTGTTTCTGGTTGATGTGACTCGCATACCAGATGATACTGAGTGACTTGTATCCTGTTTGCTGATGATGTAAAACTAATGACCAGAATTAAAACAGACGAGGACAGGGAAACAGACGAGGACAGGGAAACAGACGAGGACAGGGAAACAGACGAGGACAGGGAAACAGACGAGGACAGGGAAACAGACGAGGACAGGGGAAACAGACGAGGACGGGGAAACAGACGAGGACAATGAAACAGACGAGGACAGTGAAACAGACGAGGACAGTGAAACAGACGAGGACAGTGAAACAGACGAGGACAGGGATAAAGGCTACAAATGGATACGGAGACTCTGCAAACAAACAGATTTGGGCACAAAACTACTGAAGAAAAACTTAAATTATTAAAGGTTCAGTTTACACTTATTAGAGTTTACAGTTTACACTGCAACTTGCCATTCTCTCATCTACATTCCCTCATTTATTTTGCTTAAATTTTAATTTTGCTGCACAGCAGCAATGTACAGTAACACACACCTTCTTTTACAATCTATAAGAGATAAATTACTATAACTCTTTGTGTCGAAACCGAAATAGAGGAAAGCTTCTGAGTTGATGTGCCAGGCTAGGCCAGGTTTTTGTTTTTAAACTTAAAAATCCCGTCTCCGGGGGTTAGGGGAGTGGGTAACTACCCAGGGATCTACCCACGACACTCCTGCCATCCAACGATAATTGTGTAAGTGGCAAGAAGACTGAAACATGGTGTAGACTCTTGGGATAAAGGCTGCAAACTTCGCTTAAAGAGAAAGGAGCATAGTGCCTAGTGAATCGTCACCAGAGGTTCACACCAGCCAAATAACCTTTGCAGCCAAAGCGCGTCTGACAGATCTAATATCAACCAAAGAGTCATTCCTGACCCTTTATACAATATAAGTCAGGTCAGTCTTGTAGGATGCAGCACAGGCAGCAAACCCTGAAAAAGCATGTTTACAAACTGGAGAAAGTGCAGAGGTGTGCAGCGAGGCTTCTTCCAGAGCATCATCCACCAGGCTAACCTAACCTAACCTAACCGAATCTAACGACAATGAATGAGAGAAGAACCAGGGAAGACATAACAATATACAGAGGAATTGAGTAGACAGGGAGAGCAAACTCTCAAATGAACGTAAAACATATTAAAAATATATTTAACGAGGGTGAATTTATGATTAAATATGATGAAAAAACTAAGAGCCTAGAAAATAAATACTCTCCAGTCCGGGGCCTGGGAGCTGGAACTCAACTCTCGCAAGCAAAAATGGGAGAGTACGCAAGCCTGATACATCCCAACACCACCTCTACCTCCAGGACTACACCAGCCAGCCTTCTCAACACCACCTCTACCTCCAGGACTACACCAGCCAGCCTTCTCAACACCACCTCTACCTCCAGGACTACACCAGCCAGCCTTCTCAACACCACCTCTACCTCCAGGGCTACACCAGCCAGTCTTCTCAACACCACCTCTACCTCCAGGACTACACCAGCCAGCCTTCTCAACACCACCTCTACCTCCAGGGCTACACCAGCCAGTCTTCTCAACACCACCTCTACCTCCAGGACTACACCAGCCAGCCTTCTCAACACCACCTCTACCTCCAGGGCTACACCAGCCAGTCTTCTCAACACCACCTCTACCTCCAGGACTACACCAGCCAGCCTTCTCAACACCACCTCTACCTCCAGGGCTACACCAGCCAGTCTTCTCAACACCACCTCTACCTCCAGGGCCACACCAGCCGGTCTTCTCAACACCACCTCTACCTCCAGGGCCACACCAGCCGGTCTTCTCAACACCACTTCTACCTCCAGGGCCACACCAGCCAGTCTTCTCAACACCACCTCTACCTCCAGGGCCACACCAGCCGGTCTTCTCAACACCACCTCTACCTCCAGGGCCACACCAGCCAGCCTTCTCAACACCACCTCTACCTCCAGGACTACACCAGCCAGCCTTCTCAACACCACCTCTACCTCCAGGACTACACCAGCCAGCCTTCTCAACACCACCTCTACCTCCAGGACTACACCAGCCAGCCTTCTCAACACCACCTCTACCTCCAGGGCTACACCAGCCAGTCTTCTCAACACCCCCTCTACCTCCAGGACTACACCAGCCAGCCTTCTCAACACCACCTCTACCTCCAGGGCTACACCAGCCAGTCTTCTCAACACCACCTCTACCTCCAGGACTACACCAGCCAGCCTTCTCAATACCACCTCTACCTCCAGGGCTACACCTGGAGTCTACCTGGAGAGAATTCCAGGGGTCAACGCCCCCGCGGCCCGGTCCGTGACCAGGCCTCTTGTTGGACCAGAGCCTGATCAACCAGGCTGTTACTGCTGGCCGCACGCAGTCCAACGTACGAACCACAGCCCGGCTGATCAGGTACCGACTTGAGGTGCCTGTCCAGTGCCTGCTTGAAGACAGCCAGGGGCTTGTTGGTAATCCCCCTGATGTATGCTGGGAGGCAGTTGAACAATCTTGGGCCCCTCACACTTATTGTGTTGTCCCTCAACGTGCTAGTGGCACCCCTGCTCTTCATTGGGGGAATGTTACATCGCCTGCCGAGTCTTTTGCTTTCGTAGGGAGTGATTTTTGTGTGCAAGTTTGGTACTAAGCCCTCGAGAATTTTCCATGTGTATATAATAATGTATCTCTCCCGCCTGCGTTCTAGAGAGTACAGGTTTAGGAACTTCAAGCGTTCCCAGTAGTTGAGGTGGTTTATCGCACTTATGCGTGCCGTGAAGGTTCTCTGCACATTTTCAAGGTCAGCAATTTCACCCGCCTTGAAAGGTGCAGTTAGTGTGCAGCAATATTCCAGCCTAGATAGAACAAGCGATCTGTAAAGTGTCAACATGGGCTTGGCATCCCTGGTTTTGAAGGTTCTCATTATCCATCCTGTCATTTTTCGAGCAGATGCAATTGCTACATTGTTATGGTCCTTGAAGGTGAGATCCTCTGACATGAACACTCCCAGGTCTTTGACATTAGTTTTTCGCTCTATTGTGTGGTTGGAATTAGTTTTGTACTCCGATGAGATTTTAATTTCTTCACGTTTTCCGTATCTGAGTAATTGAAATTTCTCATCATTGAACTTCATATTGTTTTCTGCAGCCCATTTAAAGATTTGGTTTATGTCTGCTTGGAGTCTTGCAGTGTCTTCAACGGTGGACACTGTCATACAGATTCGGGTGTCATCTGCAAAGGAAGATACAGCACTGTGGCTTATATCCCTGTCAATGTCTGATATGAGGATGAGGAATAGGATGGGAGCAAGTACTGTGCCTTGTGGAACAGAGCTTTTCACAGTAGCTGCCTCAGACTTTACTCTGTTGACTACTACTCTTTGTGTTCTATGTGTTAGGAAATTATAAATCCATCTACCAACTTTTCCTGTTATGCCTTTATCACGCATTTTGTGTGCTATTACACCATGGTCACACTTGTCAAAGGCTTTTGCAAAATCTGTGTATATAACATCTGCATTCTGTTTATCTTCTAGAGCATCCAGGACCTTGTCGTAGTGGTCCAGTAGTTGGGACAGACAGGAGCGGC